>CAJQZJ010037392.1:776575-795066 GCA_907164525.1 Lophiomys imhausi | reverse complement strand
GGGATGAAGCCTACTTGATCATGGTGTATGATACTTTTGATGTGTTCTTGAATTCGGTTTGCTAGTATTTTATTAAGTATTTTTGCATCTATGTTCTTGAGGGAGATTGGTCTGAAAATCTCTTTCTTTGTTGGGTCTTTGTGTGGTTTAGGAATCAGAATGACAGTGGCCTCATAGAATGTGTTTGGCAGTGTTCTTTCTGTTTCTATGTGCTGGAAGAGTTTGAAGAGTAATGGTGTTAGTTCCTCTTAAAAGGTCCGGTAGAATTCTGTGCTAAAGCCATCTGGCCCTGGGCTTTTTTTGGTTGGGAGATTTTTAATGACTGTTTCTATTTCCTTAGGGGTTATTCGGCTGTTTAAGCTGTTAATCTGATTTTGATTTAGTTTTGGTAGGTGGAATTTATCGAGGAAATTGTCCATTTTGCTTAGGTTTTCAAATCTGGTGGAATAGAGATTTTTAAAGTAGAACCCGAATATTTTCTGGATCTCCTCAATGTCTGTTTTTATTTCTCCCTTTTTGTTTCTGATTTTGTTAATTTGGGTTCTTTCCCTCTGCCTTTTAGTTAATTTGGCTAGGGGTCTGTCTATTTTGTTGATTTTCTCAAAGAACCAACTCTTGGTTTCATTGATTCTTTGTATAGTTCTTTTTGATTCTAAGTTGTTGATTTCAGCCCTAAGTTTGAAGATCTCCTGTCTTCTGCTCCTCTGGGGAGTGTTTGCTTCTTTTTTTTTCCAATTCACCAGCTTAGCTGTTAATTCCCTAATATGAGTTGTCACAATTTTCTTTTTGAAAGCACTTAGTGCTATGAACTTTCCTTGTAACACAGCTTTCATTGTATCCCATACGTTTGGGTATGTTGTGTCTTCATTGTCATTGGATTTTAAGAAGTCTTTGATTTCCTTCTCTATTTCTTCCCTGACGCAGTGATCATCCAGTAAGGAGCTGTTCAATTTCCATGTGTGTGTAGGCTTTCTGTTGATTCTTTTGCTGTTGAAGACCAGCTTTATTCCGTGGTGGTCTGATAAGGTCCAAGGTGTTATTTCAATTTTCTTGTATCTATTGAGACTATCTTTGTGTCCAACTATGTGGTCGCTTTTGGAGAAGGTTCTGTGAGGTGCTGAGAAACAGGTGTATTCCTTTGTGTTTGGGTGTAATGTTATGTAGATATCTGTTAGGTCCATTTGTTTCATGATCTCTGTTAGACTCAATATTTCTCTGTTTGGCCTCTGTCTTGATGATCTGTCCATTGTTGTGAGTGGGGTTTTGAAGTCTCCCACTACTAATGTGTTTGTGATCGACGTGCGATTTAAGTTTTAGAAGTGTTTCTTTTACAAAAGTAGGTGCCTTTGTATTTGGGGCTTAGATGTTCAGTATTGAGATTTCCTCTTGGTGAATATTCCCTTTAATGAGTATATAATGTCCTTCTTTGTCTTTTTTCATTAACTTCAGTTGGAAGTCTGTTTTGTTTGATATTAGGATGGCTACTCCAGCTTGCTTCCTGGGTCCATTTGCTTGGAAAACCTTTTCCCAGCCCTTTACTCTGCGGTAGTGTCTATCTTTGGTAGTGAGATGTGTTTCTCGTATGCAGCAAAATGATGGGTCTTGCTTGCGGATCCACTGTGTAAACCTGTGTCTTTTTATTGTGGAGTTGAGTCCATTGATGTTGATGAATGTTAGTGACCTGGGGTTGTTACTTCCCATTAGTTTGGTATAGGTGATGGTCCTGTGCCTCTTTTGGTTTAGTTGCTGAGGGGTTTTCTATTCCCTTTGTTTTCTTGGGTGAAGTTTTCTTCTCTGGGTTGGAATTTTCCTTCTAGGATCTTCTGTAGGGATGGGTTTGTGGTTAGATATTGTTTAAATTTGATTTCGTCATGGAATATCTTGTTTTCTCCATCTATGTTCATAGAGATTTTTGCTGGGTATAGTAGTCTGGCTGGTCACCTATGATCTCTCAGGACTTGTAGTATATCAGTCCAGGCCCTTCTAGCTGTTAAAATTTCTGAGGAGAAGTCAGGTGTAAATCTGATGGGTCTGCTATTTTATGTGACTTGACCCTTTTCTCTTACAGCTTTTAATATTCTTTCTTTGTTCTGTACATTTGGTGTTTCAATTATTATGTGGCGAGAGGAGTTTCTTTTCTGATCTAATAAGTTCGGTGTTCTGTAAGCCTCTAGGATTTTTATTGGCATCTCTTTTTTCAGGTTTGGGAAGTTTTCCTCTATGATTTTGTTGAAGATATTTCCTGGACCTTGGAGTCGGGAGTCTTCTCTTTCCTCTATGCCTATAATTCTTAGGTTCCATCTTTTCATTGAGTCCTTGATTTCTTGGATGTTGTGGATGAGAGATTTTTTAGCCTTCTCATTTTCTTTGGATGTTGTACTGATTTCTTTCATCGAATCTTCCATGCCTGAGATCCTGTCTTCCATCTCTTCCATCCTATTTTTGATACTCACATCCGTAGTTCCTGTTCTCTTCCCTTGATTGTCCACTTCCTCTTTTAATTCTGACTGTGTTTTCTTTATTTTTTCTATTTCTATTTTCAAGTCTTGTATGGTATTGTTCGTTTTGTACATTTCCTTCTCCAGCTTGCTTGTTTTTGTCTGAAAATCTTTCATTGCTTTGTCCTTTTCCTGTTCAAGCTCTGTCACCTTTGCTTGGAGTTTTTAATGGTGTTGTTCATTGTTTTGACTTGTAAAATTGTGGCTTCTTTGAATTCCTTCATAGATTTAAGTTCTTCTTGAAGAGACTCTATCACTTTCCATAATGCAGAATTGTCATCATTTTCATGTGTTTCTGTTGGTGTGAGGTCATCCGAATTGGATGAGCTAGGATTATTCTGCTTTGTTAGAGTCATATTTCCTTGATTTCTATTTTTTCTTGGACCTTTGGCCATATGGATGTGTTTAGCTGTCTGTTCTTGTCATTTTCTGTACTTTGATCCACAGGGGATGCTTTGGTGAAGGCGTCGATTTGCTTGGCTATCTGTCGTTGCTTACAGGGGGATCTCAGGGTCAATGTGGTTTTAATAGCCTGAAGCACTGTGAGCTGGTGCAGCCTATTTCCAGGTAGTGAGTAATGGTCTGAGATTGTTTAACTGCTCCCAATTCAGACATCTCTATGTTGCACACTGAGTGATCAGCCTGTAATTGTTTTGATGGTATGGACCTGTTTGCCCAGGCACAGATTCTGTGGACTTTGTTTGTCGTCACGGAGTCTGACAGGGCCTGGCTCCACACCTAATATGTCTGGGTTTTCCAGCATACAGCTATGGTCTCCTGGCTTCTGGTTTCCCACTATGCTTCTCTGCCACAGGCCTGGCCCCTCAGCCCCACCTTCCTGTGCTGGCTTCCCTCCCTGTCTGCTCAGCCGCGGGTGCGTGGAGCCCCGGCCCCTCCCGCCACATGTGCTGGCTTCCCTCCCCAGGCGCTCAGCCGTGGGTGCGCACCTTCGGCCCCTCCTGCTGCCTGTGCTGGCTTCCCTCCCCAGCCGCTCTGCTGTGGGTGCGCGGATCTTCAGCCCCTCCCGCCACCTGTGCCAGCTTCCCTCCCCAGCCGCTCTGCCATGGGTGCGGGGAGCTTCGGCCCCTCCCGCTGCCTGTGCCGCCTTCCCTCCCTAGCTGCTCCACCGTGGGTGCGCCAGGCTTCAGCCCCGCCCGTCTGTGCCTGCTTCCCAACCTGACTGCTCTGCCCGCCGGCTTCCCGCTCTCTCGAATCCTCCATGGCTCGAGCAGCTGCGGACCACCCGCCGAGTGCCCTATTTCTTCCTTGCTAATACTTCAACTATCTCGCAAAGTTTCCTAAGTAGCTATAAGGTCATTCTGAGGTGTGGGGAGCCCAGTAGGCTAGTGGGCTATCACCATGTGGCCTCTGATTCTGCCTGCTGTGTGTTGGGATCAATCTTACCAGGGGCCTCTCCAAATGGGAGTTCCCGAATCCCGGATTTAGTGGCTTCTGTGTCTGAGAGAGATGAGGAGAGAGCCTTACCCTGGGACTTTTAACAGTCCCTTGGGAGCTGTGAATGTTCCTGGACGGTCTAGCCCCTCCAGTTTTTGCACAGTGTCCAATAACTCTGTGTTTTTTTATGGCTCTTTTCTCCCATGTTCAAAATGCGTCAGAGCAGGTCGATGCCATCTTGGTCCCCCGCCTCTGCCTCTTGAATGCTGGGATTAAAGGTGTGCACCTCCACGCCCAGCCTCTTATCAACTTTTAAAGAGCAAGAACCGGGTGTTATAACCCCCTGGACAGCCTTCTAGAGGACTGTTCACTTGGTCATTCAGTTGAATAAAATCAAACCCACATATAAACAAAGTTTTTCCATTTTCCATACCTTCTTTTTTAATATGATCGTTATGTAACTCAGTCACCCCAAACTCATTATGTGGCCAAAGATGAGATTAATCCTCTGGTCCTCCTGCCTTCAGGTCTGGAGTGCTGGGGTTTCAGGAGTACATCACCATACCCAGGTTACAGAGTTCTGGGAATGGAAGCCATAGCTCCCTTCATGCTAGACAATCTCTTTACTAAGAGTGCTACATCACAACCCGAAGTTAACTTTAGACTCTGCAATTTAGCACTCACTTGCAGGTGATTTTCCCTGATTATGTAAAGTTGACTGTTGGAGATCAGGAATGGAGACTGGAAGCCCTGCTCAGCTGCCTAGGGCACCTGCCTGGCTGCTGAACTGTTTGGATAGAGCAGATCCAGACTACCTCCCTTTTAATAGGGGGTTAAAAACCTTTGCCAAGCATCCAGACAGTCAGAACCTCTGCAGATTCTTTCCCAGAGTCATTTTGTTTATTAATTTAAAAAATGCATTTAGGTAAGAGAAAAGACTCTATTGGAGAGAAGAAGCAAATTTGCTGGTGAGGTTTTGATCTCATATCCAGGGACCAAAACATGGATGACTCTTGGGCTTGCTGACAGGAAGCAATGCATACTTGGTGCTTTGTCCTTCACCCTTCCCAGTGGTGCCCATACCTCCATTTCTGCCTGTGTGCTGGAGGATCTAGGTCCTAGAAGAGAGGGACAAGATAGAGATGGAGTGCTCTGATTGGTCCCCACTTGATGGTGCTCTTTGGGAAAGTTATGAAACATTTAGGAGGTGGAACCTGGCAAAGGAAGTTACTCCCTGTGAACTGGTCTTGAGGTTTATAACCTTGCTCAACTTCCTGTTTATGCTTTGCTTTCTGACTATGGATGAAATGTGAATAGCTGCTCCATGCTCCTGCTGACATGCCTCCCTGAACATGATGGGCTGTATCCCCTGAAACCGTAAGCACAAGAAACCCTTCTCTTAAGTTCTTTCTCATCAGGTAGTTGATCACAATGATGAGAAAAGTAACCAATACAGGGGGTCATGGTTGACATCTCTCTGAACTGGCCTCAATTTATTTTTATCTTATTAGTTCTCTCATAGTCAGCTTCATTCTGGGAGAACAAAGTGGATCCAGTTCATAAAAGAGGTAAACGAGGAATTGAAGAGATTTGGATTTATGTTCTTAGTGATAATGTGTGTGGTAGAAACCTGTTTCAAGGATATGGGAAGGCCAGTTCCTTTCTTTAACTTGGACATAGCATTTCTAGGCTGTGTACATTTTGTGGTTATATGTGTTTGTGATGAATATGCACATCATGTGGGTGTGTACCTTTATGAAAGCAAGTGTGTATGGAAGTGAGAGGTCAATGTATCTTCCTCAATAATACCTTATTGTAAAAATTGTGGGCTTTTGGTTGCATTTATTTATTTGTTTGTATGTACTTGTATACCTTTGTGCCATGGCATGTGTGTGGAGTTCAGAACACAACTTGTGGGAGCTGTATCTCTTCTCCCACCATGTGGGTCCTAGGCATCAAACTCAAGTCCTCTGTCAGCAAATGCCTTTACCTGAAGAGCTATCTTATCAGCCCAAAGTTATCTTAGTGTTTGAGACAAGATCAAGAAATCTAGAGGCCATTTTTTTGACCTAGCCGAGTGGGCATCAAGTTCCAGATATACACTTGACTGTGCTTCATCTAGTACTGTGATTTTAGCCTCACTCCTTGTCTTAGTTATTTTTTTATTGCCATGACAAAACATCATGATCAAAACAATGTTTAAAAGAAAGCATTTAATTTGAGAGCTTATAGTTATAAGCTTATATACCAGGCAGGCATGGTACTGAAGCAGTAGCTGAGATCTTACATCTGATCCACAAGTTGGAAGCAGAGAGACAGCTAACTGGGAATGGCTTGAGCTTTTGAAACCTCAAATCCCACCCTCAGTGACACACCTCCTTCAATAAAGTCACACCTTTGAATACTTCCCAAGCAGTTGCACCAGCTGGGAACCAATCATTTATATATATGAGTATATGGAGGCCATTCTTCTTTAAACATCACATTTCTCCATGCCCTGCTTTTACTGAATGACAGGGCTCTGAACTGAGGTTTCTTTGCAGACATTTTACTGATTGAGTGTGCTGGTTAATTTTTGTCAACTTTGCACAAACTAGGGTCACATTTATAGAAGCAATGCCTTTGAGGAATTGCCTTCATCAGCTTGGACTGTGAAGATGTCTGTGGACCATTCTCTTTATTAATAATTGATATGGGGGAGCCCAACTCACTTTTAGCAATGCTATCTCTGGGAAGATGGTACTGTGTTGCAGAGGTCCCAGGTTTGATTCCCAGCACTCACATGGTAGTTCACAACCATCTGTAACTACAGTGGCAGAAAGTCTGACTCCCTCTTTTGTCCTCATCACACATCAGGAATGCAAGTGGTTCATACACACAAACCACACATACACATAAAATAACAATTAAAAAAAGCCAGCTGAGCAAGTCATGGAGAAGCAAGCCAATAAATAGTGTTCTTCCGTGGCTTCTGCTTCAGTTATGGCCTATAGATTCATACCTGGAATCCTTGCCCTAACTTCTCTCAATCATAGACTGTAAGCTGTGAGACATAATAAACTTCCTCCTCAGGTTGCTATTGGTCTGGTGTTTATCATAGTAGTGGAAACTAAACTACATGAATCTACTTCCCCTATCTTGCTTGCCTTTAACTGAGGAATACTTCTTTTGCTTACTGGGTTTTAGAGTTGGAGGAAGGGTTACAGGGAAACCTTATCTTAGTGATAAGAGAATACAGTGAAATCTAAGAAGGACCCTAGGGTTTGTCACACAGAACACTGTGACAAGATGAAAATCACAGGTTATGGCATATTTGCAAATTCAAAATTAAAGTCTTGATATTTAGGATAGTGTTATGTCAGTTTCCAAGTCTGGAAGAAGGAGTAGTAGCTCTGGTTTATCCTTCAACTACCATTACATTACTATTTGAGTGTACACACCCACATACATACATACATACATACATACATACATACATACATACATACATACATACACACATACATGGACACACACAGACACACATATATATTTTATGTGGATGAGTATATGTAATTGTGTTTCCATAGTGGACATGTTTAAGCTGGGGGAGTGATTATATGTACACATAGGTTCAGCATCTATAGTGTTTCTATTTAGTAACTGTGTAAATCCCCTGTGGTCTTGCTCCCACTCTGCTCACTGATTGGTCTCCTACCCTGGTGGCTCTGTCTAGTGTTTGTATGCAATCAGAAATGATTTTGATGCCTCAAGTACTAAACTGCAACCTGTGCTGAATTAATAGGTCAAAAGGATCCCCATGACCATAAAATACAGAGGTTATTTCCAATCAGGGATGGATGAAGGAGATTTTGCCTTGGATGGTGGGTAGAAAGAGCTGCAGCCTTGGAAGTGATGCCTCCTCCCATAGATGGGGGAGGAGAAAAGTCTGTTGCCTGGAGACAGTTAATCTCAGGTAACAAAATGTGTCCTGGAGCAGCCTAAAAGAACAGCAGCAACAGCTTCCTGGTTTAGGCAGCTAGTAAACCTGCGTGTACCCTTAGAGTTTCAGATGTCTGTTTAGACTGGGTGATCAATGTCTTCAGAGTGCATGGGCTGATTAAAGCTACATGACCTCACTTCACTACAGAGAGCTGTACCCAACTAAAGACTAACACTAAGTTTGACACCTTCACCTTTCCTTTGTTTTGGTTCCTTTAATTTCTTTTTTAATTTGGGCTTCTTTTCTCAGATGCCTGTCTCATATCCCTTTGGCAGGCCTTACAATAATCAGATGAAAATCTGGGACAATTTTCATCATGTCTTGCTTATACACACCCTGTTCACTGATTAAGCTTTTCATATATGTGTTCCCATTGCTTTTCTCAATTTTTTTAAATGAAGTGTTTCAATTTTTTTCATTTATTTACTGGTTTTTGTATGTGTGTTTGGGTGTGTCTGTCTATGACAAGGTCAGAGGACAAGAGAGTTGGTTCTTTCCTTCTACCAAGTGGGTCCTAGGTATCAAACTCAGATTGTCAGGCTTAGTGATAAGTGCTTTCACCCACTGAACATTCTCAATTGTCTCATGTCTTTTTAAATTGTTTTTTTTTTTTAAAGACATATCTCATGTAGTTCAAACTGACCTCAAACGTGCTCTATAGCAGGGAATGGCTTTGAAATTCTGATCCTACCTCGACCTTCCATGTGCCAAGATCATAGTTGTGTACCACCTTACATTCCCTCACAGTGCTGGGAATTGAACCCAAAATCTTGTGCAAGCTAGGCAAGCTCTGGGCCCACTGAGTCACATCCACAACCTGTTTATTTGATCTTCATAAAATAAAAGCCCAACAAACTTGCTACTTCCCCTCAGTATCATCTATGCTAAGGACATGCTCAGCTGTCTGTCTAGGTGGAACCCTTGACACACATATTAGTGGCCCCACCTGGCGACACTGTAAGGGGTTATCAACACTGTCATTAGTTTATGAAAACTATTCATGCTCTGTCATTCATAGCACAAGTTCCAGTTCATGAAGAAATGTGTCTCTGGTGGGTGGTGCTGGAAGCATGAAGCAGAGTGAAATAGAGGTGTCAGTCACCGTCATTTGGGAGCTGAGAGTTGCTGATTCCTGCTCCCTGAGAACCTACTTTCTTCCATCCATCCTTCCTCCTTCTGTCCTTCCTTCCTTCCATCCTTCCTCCCTCCCTACTTCCTCCTTTTTAACTCCCCTCCCTTATTTCTTCCTCCTTTTCTCTACATTCCATCTTTCTTCCCTCTTTTCCTTCCTCCTTCTCCCTTCATTTTCCTCCCTTGATCGATCCTTCCCTTCCTCACTATCTCCCTCCCTACTTTCTACCTTCCTCCCTTCCCTCCTTTTTCCACCCTTCTTTTCCTTCTCTCTTTTCTTGTGCTGGACATTGAACCCAGGGCTTCCTGCATGTTAGGCAAGGGCTTTACTACTGACCCTCACCTACCTTCCTCCCTTAATTTTCTCTTCTTTCCAGGTACTTTCATGTCTTCTACATTTTCCAACTTTTGGTAACTGGAGTGCCAAGGTTGATGCTATTGCATTCAGTGCCACTCAGCCTCTGAGCACTTGCTTTCCTTCTCAGAATTCAGTGCTAGGTGGTAGGAGGCTGAGTAAACTGGAAATGCTTCAAAGCTCTGAGGTGTATGCTGTGACTTTGCTCTCCCACAGTGCAGTGGGCTTTATTATAAGGATGTTAATACATTCTGCAAAGTTCATCAAGATCAGGATGTATTGTGATAACATTGTTTCCATTGCCTCCAGCTGCAACATCCCCCCCCCAGCTGAGACTTGAGAAAACAAAAGAAGCAATTTCATATAATAATATTGGCAAATACATCTGTAAGCCCTATGTTCAGATCTTGAATTGTGTTATCTATTCTCTGGGTTGCTGACTTACTTGCAGAAGGAATTTTGCTGTCCAAAGCAGGGAAAATTAGTTCACACTTGCTCTGATGAAGAATACGTTAAGGTGATTAAGTTGGGCCATATATTCAAGTGCAGTTACCTCTGCTAAGAGAAAGAAAACACTATCACATTGTTAGCATGAATCAGATGGCTTAAGCACTGTCATAAATATTTTCAGATGGATTTAGAAGAGTGATCTAAATTTATGAAGATCAAGTATGCTGAGAATCTTTTAGCAATATTTTAAGGTTATATCTACCATATTCAAGTATGTTGTATACGAATAGTTCTGAATTAACTAGTCTTGATTTTAACCTGTCTGCATTTGTGCATTTGTGGTGGCCATTTCTGATTTATGTGCAGGTATGCATGGGGTGCACACACGTGTTTGTGCCAGTTAGAGTACAAACTTAGGTATTGGTTGCTTTTTTTTTTTTTTTGAGACAGGGTTTCTCTGTGCAGCCCTGGCTATCCTGGAACTCACTTTGTAGACCAGACTGGCCTTGAACTCACAGAGATCTTCCTGCCTCTACCTCCTGAGTGCTGGGATTAAAGGCATTAGCCACCATACCTGGAAGTTATAGACAGCTGTGAACTGTCATGTGAGTGATGAGATTTGAACCCAGGTCCTTTGGAAGAGCAACCAGTGCTCTTAACCACTGAGCCATCTCTCCAGCCCCAAACTTAACTATTGCTAAGAACCATCTACCTTGTTTTAACAGATAATGTCTGTCACTAGAACCAAGAGCTCGTTAATAGGCCAGCTAGTCCCACTGATACTTTCCCCACTCTGGAACATTGGGATGACATGTGTTCATCAGCTCTTCCAACAGGAGTTCTGGGGATCAAACGTAGGTCCATGTGCTTGCTCAGCAGGCTCTTTACCAGGTGAGTCATTTCCTTATCATCAACGGCTCCAATTTACACAGGTTGCACCACCTCTCATTAGTGCCACAGGGTGACTACCAAGTTTGGAATATGAGAGCCTTTGAGTGTCATTCAGGATCCAAAATATGGCACTGCTGTGAACAGACTACTCACATTTATGGTTGTATAAAAACAGCTTGTGCACTTATTTACATCACAGGACATAGTAAATGACTACTGCCAGGGTACATATTTACTGTTGTACTGTAAACAATACGTGATGTCATGTCAGCAGTCTCAAGCACCAGTGTTCCTTTTCTGCAGCAAGAGGCCATGCTGAGAGCTGGGACAGTTGCACAAAGCTGAAATTCCTAACAACGTATTTGCAGAATGTACTGTCAAGCAATACATGCTGTATGTATTATGTGCAGTGTAAATTATACTTCTATTTTTATATAATCTGTAATTAATTATGTAATTATACAATATGTAATATAGTATGCATATTAATGTGTTATGACTGGGAATATATTTTACTAGCATATAAAGTAGGACTTAAAGTTTACCAGCCCATAAAATATGCCTCTCTCTCAAATTAGTGCTAGGCCCATCCCAGCCTATCCTCTAGTGGCTTGAGGCTAGGATGAGGTTGTTTCTACTGGATACAGAGACTATCAGTTATCTCTTGTTCCCCACCAATTCCAACACTAGCATTAGTAAAGTGTATCCCTTATATAAGAGCCTGAATTTGATCCCCAGACCCAAAACCCATATAAAAATGCTGGGTAGAGTGGTGTGTGCTTGTAATTCCAGTACCTGGGAGGTAGACTTAAGAAATTCCTTGAGGCTCACTGGCTAGCTAGTGTAACTTGGTTGGTGACCTTCAGGCCAATGATAGATTCTGTCTCAAAGGGAATATCCCTGAAGAAAACACCCAAGGTCCCGTAGCTTCCACATATACACATACATGTTCATGAGCCCCACCCCCAGGTGCTAGAAAAAACAGAGATAAAATACATGAGAACACTGAATGACTTTGAAAGACAACCAACCAAACCAGGGAAGAGAGGGTCAATTAACAGATAAGGATTTGGTGTGTCCGGCTAAAAACATGTAGGAAAAGCTAGGTATGGTCTCACGTGACTAGAATCAAACATTTGGGAGGTAGAGGGAGGGAGATCAGGAGTTTCGGTTCATTCTCAGCTGTAAAGTGAACATAATGTCAGTCTGGGCTACATGAAACCTATGTGAAAAACAGGATGAAGAAATGAAGGAGTAGAAGGAAAAAAAGAGGAGGAAGAGAAGGAGGAAGAAGAGATTAAACACCTAGAAGATGACAAAACAGGACAAAACAGAAATCTGGAATGAAGTGTGTGATTTGGTGTGCCCATATCTCTACGAGCCAAGTCTGAAGCTGAGAACTGCTTCTCTACATTATGTGAAAGATATCCTATCTTCACAAATCAAGCATGTATCAGTCAGAATAGGATAAGAACTATAACAAGTAGCTCTTTGAGCTTATCACAATGTTAGCTACTAATCAAGAAACATGATGGCAGTCATCTTACCAGCACTGTTAGGACTTGGTGCTTCTTCACCTATGATGGGGCTCCTTCCCCGGGGAGCATGCCAAAGTATAGATTGGCACTCAGGAACGAGGGTTGGTTTTGACTCTGTGTTTCTAAGAAATTTCTGATGATGCTGAGTGTGGTGGTCCATGGAGCACACTCTGATGAGCCTAAGGTTGTGTTGACATTGTGTGTGTTTGTGGCATATATGTATGTGCACATGTGTGGGGAGGCCAGAAGTTGACATAAGATGTCCCTCTATCCCTGTTCACCTTACTTTTTTTGTGAAACAGGATCTCAATGAACCTGGATCTCACAAATTGGCCAGACTGGCTGGTCAATGTGCTTTAGAGATCTGCCTGTCTCTTCCCCTGAGTGCTGGGCCCACATCTTATGCTGGTTCTGCTGTTGAGGCCCCAAACTCAGTTCCTAATGCTTGTGCAGCAAATATTATAACTGCTCATCCCTACAGCCCCTCCATTTTTTAATCTTTAAAAAAGTTCTACTCTTTCTGCTTTTACCCAGCTCTTTGGCCCAACTAGGCCAGCACTCTACCCTTGAGCCA
This sequence comes from Lophiomys imhausi, assembly GCA_907164525.1. Lineage (NCBI taxonomy): Eukaryota > Metazoa > Chordata > Mammalia > Rodentia > Muridae > Lophiomys > Lophiomys imhausi. Next base: position 782,252 of record CAJQZJ010037392.1, on the reverse strand, counting down.
CCTACCCTGACTAAGGTATGATTCTGTAAGTGTTTTAAACACAAACTTTTTTTTAAAAGGGGAAAAGTCACAAAACACAAAACACAATAAAACCAAAGACCTTACTTGACAATGTATTTCATGTTTTGAATTATGCACTAAAAAATTATGTGCAATGTAAAATTTCTCATTTTAAGGTAAATGATGGAATAGCATTTAGTATGTGTACAGGTTGTGCAGATTCGATCTTCCTGTAGTTAGCAAACATCTTTATTTCTAAATAAAACACATATCTACCAAGCACCAGTCATCCCTCTCTCTGTTCACCAATCCCTGGCAACCCCTAGTCAGCTTTCTGTCTTATGGATTTACATGTGCTCGATTTAAATAAAGTAAGACAATAAGTTGTGTGTGTGTGTGTGTGTGTGTGTGTGTGTAGCTTCTCTCCTTTAGAGTACATGTAATACTACTTCATTTTTATGGCTAAATAATATTTCATTTAAATTAGTGGTTTTAGGTCATTCAGCAGGGGTCTGATATTTTAATAATCAAAGTCAAACATGAAAAACACATTTTCTAAAGCAGAATTCAAAACATGTCTCAATTGTTGTAAGTGACAAATGGTCACTTCTTAAATAAACTCAGTAGTCCTGTGGCTTCTTGACACAAAAGGGACTGTGTGTAGACTCACAAGGCATCAAGAGGCAGTCATTTGTGGAAGTCTCTGGAAAATCCACCGGGCTTTGGTGACACTCTTTATACCCCACAGTGGAGGTATCTACCTGATTGCCTGCTGAGGGTGCAATCTAAGTCTTTTCTTTCCCCCATTAAGTCTGTCATGTAGCCCAAGCTATCTTCTAATTTGCTATGTAGCTAAGGATAGCTTTGAACTCTTTCTGCCTGCTTCTCCTCCCCTTGATTGGTGAGATTACATGTGTGTACCACCACACTTAGTTTATATGGTACTGTGAATTGAATCCAGGTCTTCATACCAGCCAGGTAAACACTCTGTCAACTGACCTACACCCCTAACCCTGAGGGTACAGTTTGAGAATTTCTCCTTTTAGCCCAAAAGTGTTAGAACTCAGCAGTAGGAAGAGGACTAGACATATTGAAATGGGAGATAAATACAGTTCTAATATCTCTGGGATGCAGGCTTATGTACATACATGTGTGCACCCATGTTTGTGTGTATTCATGTATGTGTGTACATATGCATGTATATATGTGTGTGTGTGCACTTTCAACCCCTTATGTATATCTATGTGTGTACGTTCATTATTGTGTGTAGACATATGTTTCTATATGCATCCATGCTTGTGTGTGTTTGCTGTCATGTTGTGTGAATACATATGTGTATGTGTAACATGCTTATATGTATTTGTGTGAGTACATCTATATGTATGTGTATCCATGGGTGTGTGCACCCATGGCTGGTGTATTCAGTGTGTGCATGTGTCCCTCCATACTTGTGTGCCTAGGTGTGTGTTGCCTCACACAGCATGAGTACAAATACATACAAGCATAAATTGCATCCTCTCCACAGGAGTGGAGCTTGCATGTGGCACAGGGGGGTTAGGTGTTTTATAGGGTGTAAAAGGGAACTTTTGGGGTGGAAGACTCCATCTGCAGATCAGTTCGTATATAGTCTCAAAGTGGTAAATACCAATTGAAGTTGGTATGTTGATCTTTATAGCCATTTTTAGCACATTATAGTGGAACAGAACGCCCAAGGTTTCCCTGTTCTAAATAATTTGCTGAAAATATTACAGTAACAAAGCTTCAATCCACTCAGCCCAGTTTATGTTGTAATAATTACATGTCAGAAATAGAAAGAAGATTTGCAAGGGACTTTCTAATTGGGAAGCTTTTCTTTGCTTTAGTGGTAAGCTGCAGCCTGGATGTTTAATGATGTTTATCCTGATCCCCGCCCCCCCAGCCCTATCGACCTTGATGAGGTAGGTCTACTGCAAAATGGGAAATGGCTCCACTCTCTCAGATTCACGGTTTAATTTACTCAACAGTTCTGGGCACACATGAGGGTGGGGAAGGCCGCTGAGTCTGCGTTGCAGTTTAAGAGGAGTTTAGAAACATTTCAGAGAAATGAGGACTGCAAAGATAGATAGCTACGAAGATGCCAAAGACAAATAGTAGTTATTGGAGGAACTTGAGATGGACTAGGGAGGCAGGCAAGCACAGAGAAGACTGTAGCAACCTGGGACTCAACTTGGTTTGGGTTATACACCCCTTCTTAGGATAATGCACCTGAGACCCTTACCTGCTTTGCACAATGGAAATAACTTACCTGTCCTAGCAGTGCTTTATTAATTGCCTGTTTGTGTTCAAACACATCCTGGAACACACCCTAGAATTAGGGAAATGAAGCAATCTGGTCTTAAACTGGTTTAGGATATATGGACAATAAGGCAAACTGTATGGAGATGGAGAGATGGCACAGTGGTTAAAATCATTTGTTGTTCCTATAGAGAACCTGGGTTCAGTTCTCAGTGCATATATCATATAGTTCACAATTGTTTGTAATTCTAATTCCAGGGTACCTGATACCCTCTTCTAGCCTCTTTGGACACTTCCAGGCAAGTGTCATATGCACACATGCATTCAGGTACACACACATACACAACATAAAAGTAAGAAAAAAAAGCAAACTGTGTCTTCAAATGGAAATTTAGGGGAGAGTTTCCTGTTTATCACTTTATGCCTATGCATAGTTGCACATGCATATTGTTAAAATCAGATGCATTATGGTAAGGGACTAGTGCTGTAGAGAAATGGTTATATAATGTAACCTGTCAGTCAAAATGGAGAATCACCCAAATTACACTTCAAGAAAATGTCTCAAGCCTGGTGGTACATGGCTCTAATATCAGCTACTCCTTGGAAGACTGAGACAGAAGAACTGCAAATGTAAGGACAGCTTCCTCCTCCAATCCTCTACCTCTTGAATTTTATTGGCTTGAGACAGGATCTCATATAGCCTAGGCTGGCCTACAACTTGATGTGTAGTAGAGGATGACTTTGAATTCCTATTTCCTTTTCTCCACCTCCCAAGTACTGGAATTAAAGGCATGCAGAACCACACCTGACAATATGCAGTACTGAGAGTTCTAGTACAGCCTCTTGCATGCTAAGCAAGCATTTTACCAGCTGAGCTACATCTAAAGGTAGTTTTTCTGACAAAGGTTCTCACTAAGTAGGTGTGGCTGGCTTTGAACTCACTATATAGCCTGCTGAGAACTCAGATCCTCAAGTGTTACTACTTCTGACTTTTATGTGGGTTCCTGGGATCTAAATTCATTTCTTCATGCTTGTGTGGAAAGTGCTGTATTTATTGAGTCATCTCCCAGATGTCGTAGCCACTCACCCGCCTTTCTGAGATTGTCTTGCTCCTGGGCCTTATTTTTCCAGCTACAGGTAATTAGTTCTGTGCCTTAGATGGGAATATGTTGCACTATCTGCATATACCTTGTTATAACTTGGCTTAGAGGGCTCTAGACAAAACATTATCCAAATGAGATTTGCTTTCAAGGATCTGGTGTGCTGGAAGAGGCTGCCAATAAAACAGTGGAGGTTTCAAATAGATGCTGGAATGATGTCCAGCATACTTGATAATCCTATCTAGGAGATGCATGCATAAAACACATCTTGATATAATAACTAGTTAAATCAGGGAGCAAGCATTTCTATTCTGAATCCTTGTTTTGGAGGTGGGGCGAGACATATCAATTTTCATACTAATGATGTGTTTATTTTGAGATTTCATTTCCTGACCCTTTTTTCTCTCCAGCTCTCCAAAAGACAAGCAATTTGGCTTATTACTGGCTTATTTGAACTTATGCAATTCAAATATGAGCATTTTTCAAAACATAATTTGTCGTGCAGCTAGAGTCTCATTTGGCAAGTAACTTATGTATATAGACTCTGCACTGAGATTCTAAGCAGTGAGGTCTGAAAAAGAGAAATTGTGTCTAAGCTGCCAAAATTTTATCTTCTGTGTTTCAAGAACCTGTGGCCAGCATTCTAGGAAGCTGGTTCATGCAATGGCACACTTTTCTTTTTCTGGTGAGATAGGTTCTCCAGCCTAAAGTACTCCTAAACTTCATATATAGACAAGGATGACCTTGAAGTCCTGATCCTCTTGCCTTCAACCTCCTGAGTACTGGGATTGCAGGAATGCACCACCTTGCTCAGTTCATGTGGCACTGGGGAGCCAACCCAGGGCCCTGAGCGTGCTAGACAAACTGTACTTCATAATACACCCCCCAGTCCATGACTGGAGTGATGGAGAGCAGATGTTTCATATTTTCTCCACACTTACTTGCTCTACCCTCCAAACTCTGCTAATGCATCAAACAGCCATCAGTGCAGGCACATTCATTGTAGATATTAAACACCCCTAGAGTAGCAGCAACTGCCATCCAGACCATCTCACTGGGCATTTCTGAGGGAAAGCATCTCTTGTATTGGAAGTGCTGCATTAGGAGAACTTTGTGTACAAAATATGCTCTTTTCACACAAAATATGATAAGCAGCTGCCACCAGGTTAGTTCTGCATTGCAGGACTGGATGCTAAGACTAGCTGTTCATGCAAAGGGCATTCTCTCTGCCTACAAGTTTCACAAGGACAGGGGACACACTGCTTTGGCATGACTGTCTATAGGGAGAGACATGGTGGCAGATGCTGAGAAGGGTATTTTGTAGGAGGCCTGAGATCCATCAATGAAACTCATCATGGCCTATATCCATTCTGCCATTATTTTTTGGTTAATGAAAGCTGGCACTAACAACTTGATGGCCATGGCTATGTTTTAGTAAAACATAACTTACATGATATGCATACTTCCAGATATTCATGGCAGTACATATCTGGAATCCGAGCATTTGAGGTGAGGAAGACTGAAAGTTCCAGGCCAGCCTGGAGCTACTTGAGATCTTGTCTTAAAAAAAAAAGAGGGCCAGCTAATTCAATGGGTAAGCATGGTTGCTACCAAGCTTGATATCTTAAGTTTGATCAATCCAACCTGTATATTGGAAGGAGAGAACTGGATCCATCAAATTCTCTTGTGACCCCTACACGCCTGCTATGCATGCACGCTCCCACATCAAAGTAAATAAATGTTTAAAAGAAGAGAAACAACCACAAATACAATGACCAGATTTGATAGACAGCCTTTCAGTGGCTGTCTCATAATTTAATGGGTTTGTACTAATTACCAGTTCCTGGCTCAGAAACTACTTTAAAATTTTGGAAGAGTGGTTTAAAGAAGAATGATTGGAAAGATTGCTCCATGGGTAAAGTATTTGTTGCACAACCATGAGGACCTGAGATCCTCAACACCCATGCAAAATCTGGATTTGGTGTTGTGCATCTGTGACCATGCTGAGGAGCAGACAAGTACATTCTTGGAGCTGACTGGCCAGGCCACCTAGCTGAATTGGTGAGAGCTCCAGGTTTCATGAAAGACCATTTCAAAAATTAAGGTGGGGAGCAATAGAGGAAGATACCACAGGTTGACCTCTAGTCTGTAGAGACGCACGAACACCCTCCCCACATGTATACATACACATGAATACATATGCATGCAAATAATACACAGACACATAGAGACACACGGACACAGGCACAGATGCACAGATGCACACATACACACACACACACACACACACACACACACACACA
>CAJQZJ010037392.1:699755-748549 GCA_907164525.1 Lophiomys imhausi | reverse complement strand
TCTATCTATCTATCTATCTATCTATCTATCTATCTATCTATCTATCTGTCATCATTATCTATCTATAACTTCAAGGAAATGGGACATTGACATAGTTCTCAAAGTTAACACCACATGAAAAAACATTCACAGGTATTTCTGAATCTGTGCTCCATGGAGGAGCACATAAACCCAAGCTTCTGCTTTTTCTATTTTAAGCTCCTCTTACTGGTAGCTGGAATTACCTGCTGAAGGAAATTCCATGGCTCAGTGGTGAGAATCTCCTACAGGCGGTTTCAACTAATTAGAGGGAAAAATGTCCTAATTTATAAGGGAAAAGACAGTTGTCTTGAGAATAATTAATTTCTACTATGAAATATGCATATATTAGTATGGTTACCTTCAAAAATTAATTACCCCATCTATGACTATTTATCTTTCCTGGAATACTGCTTACTTCAAGATGTAATTAAAATAGTTAGCACACAACAAGTGGAAAATTATTGCTCTGCTGCTATGCAGCCAGCATGTGAGGAAGGAAATACTGGGTTATAAACATGTTGCAATTTCTCATTTTAATTCTGTTGGGCAAAGGACATTAGGCATTTCTTCTGATATAATCATATCTGAATGTATTCTGGGGTTTCTGGAGATTTGAGATTAGCCTCTGTTTAGTAATGTCATGGCGGATGAGAAAACAAGTCTATTTTTTAAAAACCTTCTGTAGCTGTTTGCATCTCAAGACCTATAGTCGTTGACGGTGTATGTGTCTTTGTGACTTCACAGCTGTGCCCAATATTGGTGAGAGAATGGTGAGTGTTCTGCATAAACACCTCATCACTGACTATAGCCAGTTGCCAATCGTTGCCAACTTTCATAGTCCACATATGCCTTATGGAAGTTTCTGTTGTCATATCAAAGGTAGAGTCTATTTCTTTTCTGTTTAAATCTGAATGGTATTTTATCCTTTTCCCCTCCTCCATCTTAGCAAGTCACATTTGGCATCTGTCTCATTCCTGAATATTTACTCTTGGAATTTAGCCTCCATGTTGCAAGGACGACCACACCACATGAAGGGTCAGATATCAGCATGACAGATAATCAATGTCAACATCAACTGCCAAATACATGACTCTTCTTTCTTTCTTTCTTTCTTTCTTTCTTTCTTTCTTTCTTTCTTTCTTTTTCTTTTCTTCCTTCCTTCCTTTCTTTTTCTTTTTTTTTTTTTTGAGACAGATTCTCATTTATCCCACTCTGGCCTTCCATTCTCTATGTAGCCAAAGATAATCATAAACTCCTGATCCTCCTGCCTCCACTTCCTGGGTGCTGGGATTACAGACATGTGCCACCAAGCCCAGTTTAATCAGTGTTGGGGATCCAACACAAGGTATCAGGCAAGCACTCTACCAACTGAGTTACTACTTCTAGAATGAATCTTCAGTGGATTTTATCCCCCACCTTCGAGTGACTCTTGAAAAGATAGCAAAGCATGCCTCTTCTCCAGCACTAGCAATTGCCTTCAGAATTGGGTTGAAGCAATCACCTGCACAGACTTCTCTCCATATTGTCTCTGTGGATGGCATTAATGGAAACTCATTTTTACCATTGCCAATGGCTCTTTTCTCTGACAAGAACATATGCTACCCCGGGGATCACCTTGTCGTTTTTAACAGGATGTATGTTCTGCCAGCTTTAATACAAACCCTTCCATCTCTTTGTCAGATGCTGCCAACACATTTTACAGCAACTATGATGATCTACTTTCTCCCAAGTGCTGATTGTGTTTTGCAGTTGACAACACAAGAAGCCCATATAGATGGATTGTAGGGATTCCATAGCTATCAGGGCTGGCAGCCACCTTCTGTCTGTATAAACCCAAATTTAGAGAATTGAAATGGGAACCTGAAAGTGTATGAAAAATACATGTATGCTGTGAAGCAGAATTTTAGAACCTCCACCATCTATTAGGAGTCTCTGTATGGGGTTAGAGAGGTGGCTCAATCTATAAAGTGCTTGCCAAATGCAGTTAGGATTTCTATTGTGATAAAACACCATGGCCAAAAGTAACGTGTGGAGGAAAAGATTTATTATACCTTATATCCTATAAGTCCATCATCCAGGGAGGTCAGGACAGGAAATCAAAGAGGGCAGGAACCTGGAGGCAGTAACTAATGCAGAGACCATGGATGAGTGTTGCTTACAGGCTTGCTCCCTCATGATTCTCTCACCTGCTTTTTTTATAGCAGCCAGGGCTGTCAGTCCAGGGGTGGCATCATATACAATGCGCTTGGCCCTCTCACATCAACCACTAATTAAAAATGCCCTATAAGCCTGATCTTATGGATGCATTTTTCTCAATGAGAGTCACTCCAAATTACTCTAGGTTATGTCAAGTTGACATAAAGTTAACCAGCATACTGTGCAAGCACAAGGATCTAAGTTCAATTCCAGGGAAGTTTCCATCCACAAAGAATTCCAGAGTGGTAACAGGTAGCTGTAATCCTAGTGATGGGGGGCGGGTAGAGATAGGAAGATCCTTGGAGCTCATTGACCAATTAACCTAGCTGAACTGGTGAGCTCAAGGTCAGTGAAAGGTCCTGTCCTCCAATATAATGTGGAGAATTACTGAGGAAGACTCAAGTATTGGCCTCTGACCTCCTCATACACTTACACACATGCATGCATACCTTCACATGCACACACACACACTATAAAGTAGATGTCTCCAGAGGAATGATATCTGAAGTTGTTATCTGAGCTCCACACATATGTAAATGTATGTACATACATACCTATATATATGCACAGATGAACACAAACACACACACAACTCCTCTTTATAAAAGCTTCATTTTTTTTCTTTCAGCAAACTACACTAAAACCTTTCTGGATGGGTTTCAATAGGACTTGGCACTTACGTACATAAGTCCACTTGTGGTATACTTATATACATGCAGGTAAAATACTCATAGTTAAAATAAAAATAAATAAGAAAAATGGAAGTTGACGAAGGAAAAAGTGAATTTATTTAGAGTGTTAGCAAGGATAGGGAGTCGATCTAATGTCCCTCATTCCCCTGTGCCTGTGTTCATTGGACAAGTCACAGAAAGCTGGGAGACAAAGGCAAGGAAACATGTAAATACCTGAGAGGCAAGTCCTTTCTTAAGGGTAATAGACTCAGGGTCCCAGATTGCCTCCTTTGTCTCTGTTAGATACTTTTTTTTTTTTTTTTGAGACAGGATGTCTTTTTATAATTCTGGAATTCACTTTGTAGACCAGGCAGTCCTTGAACTTACAGAGATCTGCCTTCCTCTGTGGTCCAATTGCTGGGATTAAAGGTGTGTGCCTGCCACCACATCAATACAGAGACTTTTTAAAAATAAAAAAAGTGTGGCTTGAGGAAAATGTGGCCTCAAAGATGCCTCATCTTGGAAAAGAAAATAATTGGGACTTTTGTGGGATGTAAAATCACCAATGTCCCAGGCCTGGCAGAATTCTTTGTCTGTAAGTCCCTCTTTGACCATTTGAGAGTGGAAAGGAGCCTCATACCTTTACTTCAGAGGTCAGCTCCAAGTCCCAACACCTGTATTCCCTTTAAATATACTAATGAAGCAAGTGAAAAAAGTTCAATGGGTAGGGATATGGAGAGGATCTTGGAGGAGAGGGGTTAGTGGAAAGAATAGGACCAAAATATTTTGTATGGAAAAACTTTAAAAAATAAAGTTAAAATGGTAATAATCTGCTAGTCAAAGGGAGGGCACAAGAGTTCATTCAGAATATCTCCTCTTTTGCTAGGCTTCACTGTCACTCTAACATGGTATTCAGACAGAAAGGAAAATTTAAATAAATTCCTTTAACATTTGGGATCATCCAAAGAGGAAAAAGATCAACATTGTCCCATCTCCAAGTACTCTGGACAACATAAGGCTGTCAATCAGCCCATTGGTGAAAATACAGGGAGAAAAGTACTGACTGGGACTTGGGCAACATATTCTTCTCTATGTAGGACCCTACTTCTTTTTGCTGGCTTGTTTCTAGTAATTTCTGAGGCCAGAGGACCAGCAGTACTGTTAATATTTGAGGTAGCTCTGGGTCTAAGAAAACTGAGCATATTGAAGTCTAATAGGAATGAGTAAAATTCTATCACATTTTCAAAAATTCTGCATCTGTGTTGAAAGTGTCACCTGGGGCCTTGACCTAAAAGATATTTAAGGATGACAGTGTACCTGAAATGCATAAGTCTAAGGTGTATGAATCAGTAAAATCTTTTAGCCAAGGCTGGCTCTACTTTGAACATTAGCCAGGGCTGGACAAGCATGATTAAAGAACTTTTACTTTACTAATATCTAAGTGTCCAAAGTGATTTCTCACTGGGAAGGCCTATTGTGTTCAGAACACTCTGAGACCATAAACTAAGCATGTGCTCAGCACTTTTCTATTTGAACTAGACCTTAAATTGTACATGCTCAAACATCTTAAACTGAGCATGCTTAGTCAGGTACAGCTTAAATTGAGCATGCTTAGTAAAATATCTTTTAAACTACATGCTCTGTTGTGTAGCTAGTAAGCTGAGCTTGTTAAATTTGGAAATGTGCATCTTTAAACTGAGCTTTCTGTGGAATAATCTCATATCCAGTGTGTTTTCCTACTTACGGACTCTCCAAATAAAACCCCAGGTTCATTAGTCAAACAGGGCAATGTTTGCAGAAAAACTTCTGCCTCTCTTTCCATGCTTCACACAATAAACTTTCCAGCATTCTTTATCTTCTGGTTTTATTTGTTGGTTCTGTACTTTCCTAGAAGATCAAGCCATTGTTATAGCAAAATCAGAGAATTAACTGAGTGCGAAACCTGTCTGCCTTGTCAATAATGCTCTATAATTGGGGCATAGTAGCACATACCTTTTTTTTTGTTGTTTTTTTCGAGACAGGGTTTCTCTGTGTATCCTTGGCTGTCCTGGACTCACTTTGTAGACCAGGCTGGCCTCGAACTCACAGTGATCCGCCTGCCTCTGCCTCCCAAATGCTGGGATTAAAGGCGTGCGCCACCACCGCCCGGCGTAGTAGCACATACCTTTAATCTCAGCATTTGGAAGGCAGAGGCAGGCAGATTTCTTTGGGTTCAAAGCCAACCTGGTCCATACAGTAAGTTCCAGGCCAACCAGGGCTATATAGTGAAACCTTGTCTCAAATAATAATAATGATAATAACAATGATGATGATGATATTAATAATTCCATGTGATTAGAAAGATAAAGTCCCCCCTCTTTATCTGCTAGTTTTGCATTTATGAATTTAACTAACATTGAGTGGAAAATATTCTAGAAAGGAAAAGTAACTGCATTTTTACTGAGGATGTACTTTTTTCATGTTGTTTTTCTCTAAGTATCTCTTCTTAAAATATTTACTTATCTGTTTGTGTGTGTGTGTGTGTGTGTGTGTGTGTGTGTGTGTGTGTGTGTGTATAGATATGTGAGGGTACACTCATGCCATGGTATTTGAAGGTTAGAGAATAGCTTTCAAACATTTACCTTGTTTTGAGGCAGGGCCTGTCTGGTTATTTCTGGTGCTGAGATGCTTCTTCTAGACTAGCTAGCCTGAGAGCTTCTGGAAGATTCTTTGGTCTCTGTCTCCCATCTTACATTAAGAGTGCTGGGATTACAGATACATTTAACCAAGTCTATTTTTTTCTATGGGGCAGGGAGCATTTTCAGGAATTGAACTCAATTGTCAGGCTTGTGTGGCAAGTGATTTTACCCACTGAGCAATTTCCCTGGTCCCAGGATAGCAACTCTTGCATACCATTACATTGAATTTGGTATTGTAGGTCATCTAGAGATGATTTATATGGAAGCTGTATGTAAACACTACATTCTACATAAGGAGCTGAGTCTCTGTTAATTTTTATATTGGTGGGGGTCCTGAAGCTGATCAGTATGAAGCTTTCTTGTCTGGCTGCTTTCATTTCCTTTTACGCCTTTGAGTTGCAAGCATCAGTAATACCACCATTTGCTTCTCGGTTTACATGTTGCAAGGCAATAGGTTGTTTGAAGTTTATAATGACTGTGAATAAAATCTAAACAATAATCATATGTTGATGTGCTCGTATGTTTTTACTTCCTTCAGCTAAATACCTGGGAACAGAATTGTAAGGGTAATACCGGTATTTTGTAACTTTGCTTTCGTAATCCTTGTTATTGGTAATATTTCTTTGTGGTTGTGCAGTGTGGAAGCCAGAGGTTGGATACTCCAACAAGCTTTGTGCTACTATTGCACCATTTCATCTTGCAAGCAGGTCACCATTGTATATCAAAGGGTTTGCAGCTTGGCTGGTATTTACCTTTCTCCTTTGGTAGTGTGCAGAATACCTTTCAGTACCATGAACACTAGTTAGTAGGGGTGAAGGCTCTAGTTAGTCATCAGCTTGACTTCTCTGTATTTAATGAGTTGTGCAGGTGTTGTCTTCAACAATTGGGTCTTGATATAAGTTTTCAGAGAGCAACCAATAGCCTTGGGAATAGCCTGGGTCATTTGGGCCTTTCCATATAGATCCTTTGGCCAAAAAGTTATATGTAACTCATTACCAGAATTGGAGGCCTCATTTGGTGATGAGCAATGTCCATTTGGGGCTCAATCTCTGTATGGGAAGTTTTGACTTCTTTAAAAACTCAGTTGGGTTATGTGAATGTGTTTTGTTGTTGTTGTTGTTTCGGTGGGATGTGGAAATGCTTTATCCACCACTGAAAACAGACTCATGAAAGGGCGCATGATCTCTGTCAGCTGATAACAGACTCGAGAGAGAATGTGTGATCTTTCTCAGCTGTAAACTGCCTCATGGGGGGCATCGTTTTTTACCAACTGGAAAACATCCTTATGCGGACTCTGAGAGGATATAAATAGGAGCCAAAAATTAGAGAGAGATCACTTTTTCTTAGCTTCCTTACTCATTGCTTCACTTTTCTTCTAGATGTTCCTAGAGAGAAACACTCCAGAGAATGCTTCAAACTTGCTGCTGGTGATTGCTGTTTGCTCCTGCTGCTGTTAGTTCCTGCTGTTGTGTTTGTTGTTTGACAAGATTGCTGGAATCCTGATGACAGAGAGTAGAATTACCCCAAGGAACTATGTCTAAAGAGGTCTATATCCCCTGTCCTACTAACCTTCTTTCTCCCCTACCTCAGGTTGGTGGTTTGGAAGTGAGGTAGAGGTGTTAAGAAAACCACAAATAAAATAGTATAAAAGTACACTTTCACATCTCCCCCATTGTTTCAAGATTCCATTTAGATCTCCTTCATATATGTATATATTTTAGGAAGCTTTTACTCTATTAGGTTTCCATATGACCCCTCAAATGGCACTTAGTTTTAGCTCCTCCCCCCTTATTCTTTTCCTCTCTCCCCTCCGTGTCCCACTACCTATTTGATTTTCCTGCTTTAGTCCTCCCTCCCTCTCATGCATCTATAGCTATCTATTCTATTTTCCCTTCCTGGGGAGATATATCTCTCTCCCCTAGTCCCTTATTCTCTTCCTATCCTCTGTGGTTAAATGGACTGTAGTTAGTTATCAAAGACCTAACAGTTAACATCCACATTTAACATGGTACATACCATATTTATCTTTCTGAGGCTGTGTTACCTCACTCAGGATGATTTTCCTTTTAGCTCCATCCATTTACTATGAATTTCATATTTTAATAGATGAATAATAATTCATTGTATAAATGTACCACGTTTTCCTCCACCATTGTCCTGTTGAGGGATATCTAGGTTGTTTCCAGTTTCTGGCTGTTATGAATAAAGTCATAATGAACATGGTTGAGCAAGTGCCCTTGTGGTACGATGGAGGTCTTTTCAGTATATGCTGTATAAGAGTGGTATAGCTGAATCTTGATGTAAATAATTCCCATCTTCCCGAGGAACCACTATACTGATTTCCATAGTAGTTGTACAAATTTGCACTTTCAACTAGAAATGGAGGGGTGTTCCCCTTCCTCAGTATTCTCACCAGCATGAGCTGTCACTCGTGTTATTGATCTTAGCCATTCTGACAGCTATAGGATGGAATCTCTAAGTAGTTTTGATTTGCATTTCCCTTTTGACTAAGGATGTTGAACATTTGTTTAAGTGCTTCTCAGTAATTTGAGATTCATCTATTGAAAATTCTTGGTTTAGAATTTAGATCTGTATCCCAGTTTAAGTGCGTTATTTGTTTTCTTGATGTCCACTTTTTTGAGCTTTTTATGTATTTTAGATATTAGTCCTCTATCGGGTGTGTAGTTGATTAAAAATCTTTATCCATTCTGTAGCCTGCCACTTTGAATGATGGTGTCCTTTACCTTGTGAAATTTTCCTCAGGCATGGTATCTGGTTTTGGAATTGTTCAGATATTGTTGAGGTAGCCATACTGTTGATATTTCATGAGTGCATCTTCCTTGTCATTTATAGAAGACACAGTTTTACAGCAGATGTCTTGGTCCTCTGGTTCTTATAATCTTCCACAATGTTTCTTGAGCCTCAGGGGTAGTGAGTTGTGTTGTAAATGTATCAGTTGGGGCTGAGCCAACCACTGTCAGTTGTTTTGTGCATTTTGACCAATTGTGTTTTTCTACAATGGTTTCTGTCACTATTGTACAGTTGGGGATATTTTGCCATGCATGTAGTTGTTGTGGTTTTTAACATCACATCAGGCTATGATTATTATTGCTTTTCCATCCATGGAAGATTGTACAGCACCTTCTAGTACCATAAAAGGTAATATTCATGGAGAAAGCTATCTAGCTTGAATCCTCCTAGTCCTATGTTTGATGTATGTATCTTCAGCAATAGGAGTCATCTTTAACTTCTGGGAGGAAACCAAGGGCAAAAGCAATAGTATATATCATTTGGGGGGTATCTTTAATTTCCCTTGCCCTCAACTTGAAAGGAGGTTTCTCATGTCTGCTATTGGGAGTTTTGGATAGTCTATGGCTCTAGATGGAACATTATCACACCAAGTTGTATAACTTTAATTAAAAAAATATGGATGCATCTGGGTGGTAGTGGTACACACCTTTAATCCAAATACTTGAGAGGCACAGACAGGAAGAGTTGGTGGCCAGCCTGGTCTACAGAGCAAGTTTCAGGATATCCAGGGCTATACAGAGAAACCCTGTCTTGAAAACCATGTGTTTTCAAGATACACATACACAACTGATGTGTATTACAGGCAATTTTAGGTGAATAAAAAAATAATATGACTCCCTTTGACTTTTCTTTTTTTCTTTTTCTTTTATTTATTTGTTTTTGTTTTTGTTAGTTAGTTAGTTAGTTAGTTAGTTTGTTTGTTTGTTTTTGAGACAAGGTTTCCCTGTGTAACAAACCCTGGCTGTCCTGGAACTCATCTATAGACCAGGCTGGCTTTGAACTCAAAGAGATCCACCTGCTTCTACTTCCTAAGTGCTGAGATTAAAGTCATGTACCACCATTGCCTGGCCCTTTGGCTTTTTCAAATATGTTAGTGTTATCTCTTTTCCCTCTCTATCCTGTATTGCCCACCCTCTCTTTCCCTAATTAAAGCTCCTTCCCTGTTTTTCTATTTCTCCCTTCATTCTACCTCTATCCTGCTGTTTCATTTCCTAGAGCTATGCCCTATTTCCTCATCTCTTATTGCTTCCCTGATTCCTGCAGTTATTCCTGGTTATCTACTCATACTTGAAGATTTGGAGCAAGGAACTGCAGATGAGAGAGAACATGCAGTGTTTGTCTTTCTGGTTCTGGATTACCTCAATCAATACAGTATTTCCTAGTTCCACCTATTTTCCTTTACATCTGAGTAATATTTCATTGTGTATATGTACCATATTTTCATTATCCATTTATCAGTGAAAGGTTATTTAGAGTGTTTCCATTTCCTGGCTATTGTGAATATGGTGACAACGAACATTGCTAAGCAAGTATCTGTGGAGTAGGATATGAGTCCTTAGGCCATATTCCAAAGATGGTATAACTCCTTATATTGTAGATTTACTTTTAGCTTTTTGAGGGTTCTCTATATTGATTTCCAGAGTACCTGAGCCAGTTTGCAGTTCCACCAAAAGTAAGTGAGGGTTCTCTTTCCCCTACATTCTGTCCAGCATTTCTTGTTATCTTGATCCTAGCCTTTCTGATTGGGTAAGATGAAATCTCAAAGTTGTTTTAATTTGCATTTATGTAAGGGAAATGAACAGTTTTTGAGATATTTCATAGCCTCAGAGTCCATTTCTTAATTGTTTGTCCCCCACCCGACTCCTTGTTTATCTCTTAGAGTACTTTATATACTCTGGATATTAATCCTGTCAGATTAATATATAGCTGATAAAATATAGCGGATAAAGATTCTTTCCCATTCTGTGGACTTCCTCTTCAATTGATTGTTTAATTAGCTATATAGAATTATGCTTTTCCTAATAAGAGCACAGGAGAGTTATTGATAGGCCAGAACTCAACCCTGGTAGTGAGTCTGTGCTGCTCCCTTGAGCTGCCCTTTTAAGGTAATGTTCTTTGATGGGAGGATGGGCCTAATGGCTGGGTATAAGTCAGGATTGTCTTCTTCTTTTATGGAAATGGAACATAATTGGAGGTGAATCTTTTTTAATGTTTATTTGTTATTTCATGTTACATCTCCATCACAGTGCCCTCTTTCCACTCCTCCCATTCCCACCCTCCCATCCTCTCCCCCCTCCCTTCTGCCCCGCTCCTCCTTAGTGGAGTGTCCCTACATATCAGTCCCCTGCCCCAGTTCAGCAGACATATGAGGGCTAAGAGCTTCCTCATGTACTGGGGGCCTACATGGCAGCACCACTAGGGCAGAGTATCTCATTAACAGGTAACAAAGTCTATGTTCCTGTTCCTTTTGGTGCATTGGTTGTAGTATAGTTATACTGTACTATATGGCTAAAATTCTATTATAAGTGAATAGATGCCATGTGCATCTTTCTGACTCTGGGTTAGCTCACTCAGTATGAGCTTTTCTAGTTCCATCCATTTGGCTGCAAATTGCATGATTTCATTGTTTCTGATGGCTGAGTAGTATTCCATTGTGTAGATATACCACGGTTTTTTTTATCCATTCCTCGGTTGAGGGACATCTGGGTTGTTTCCAGTTTCTAGCTATTACAAATAAGGCTGCTATGAACATAGATGAGGAGATGTGATTCTGTGAGGAATCATTTGGATGTATACCCAGAAGTGGTATGGCTGGGCTTTGAGGTAGAGCTATTCCAGGTTTTCTAAGATATTGGTAGACTGATTTCCATAGTGGTTGCACAGGTTTGCACTCCCAACCGCAATGAAGGAGTGTTCCCCTTTCTCCACAACCTCCCCAGCATGTGCTGTCATTTGAGTTTTTGATCTTAGCCATTCTGACAGGTGTGAGATGGAATCTCAGTGTCATTCCCCTCCCTCCTCCCAGTTCCACCTGTCAGGAGTGGAATGCTCTTTTTTAAAAAAATATTATATTTTATTTCTTCAAGTTACATCTTAATCACAATCCCCTTCCTACTCCCCCCTCCAGTCCCACCCTCCCACTCTCTTCCCCCTCATGGCCCCCATTCGCTTCCTTTTTTTAAGTTTAAGGTATATCTTCCCCCCCAACAGCTTCCCCTTTCAGTCCAACAAATGGCTCTTTCTCTTATAACAACAAATACAATACAAAACAACAAGAATAATTAGGCCACAATTATGAAAATTAAAAGGCTTAGCATATATTCCCAATGTCCAGTCCATACGTATTTGGCAACTGATTTTAACATTCTACTATCTAACCATCTCCATGAGTTAAAGATCTATATCCAACTCAGCTTTCATACTAACTTGCACCACCAACTTAAAAGTATCTTCTTAGATTCAGAACACCCTTTTCCTTCATGTCCATTTGCTATTCTTAGGCCTTTCACATACAGTATTCAAGCACTGTCAGAAATTTTGTAAAGAAAGGGTTCAGCAAACATGTAAACTTCCTGAAAAGCTATCCAGCATTTTGCAAAGTGTAAACTGAAGATGCACCCCAGAGTTGCTTCATGCTGGCACTTCTCTCCTTTCTTTCTATTATTACTGACATGATGTAGAGATTCCTTCATTGCTCTTATTTGGCCAAATTCCAGAGTCCTATAAAGGTGATTTTATTATTCCTGACAAGCGTTCTATAGACTGTCTGACTCAGTTCAAACAATTTTAGAAGTTAAAGAAATTAAATAGTTGATAGAAAACATACAGCTGTATGTAGTATACCCTCTTCCCAAACATTGTGTATCTCATTAGGAGACAGGCCAGAGACAGATTTATGACCTCAGATAAACTTTCACTCTAGAGATGATAAGACCAAACTCCAGGTATGCCATAAAAATAAGGACATTATACTCCCCATGAACTCAAGAGATAATGAGGCTACCAAGGAATGCCTAAATTTAGTACAAATCTTAATGACAATATACACAAACTGTTTCATTGTAATTCCTTATTCCTTGTCAGCTTGGGTATAATATGTCATATTAAACTTAACTTGTGTATAGAAAAGTAATGCTTAACTGAGTATCTAAATATGTGATTGATAAGTGCTCTCCTATTGCATTGGTTTTTCCTGTCCTTGTGATAAATGCCTTTTAACCATGAGGTAATTCTTTCTTTGATGTAGAGAGCCCTCCTTTCAGGATATAAAAAGAATGGTCACCACTTGTTGATACACCCTAGCTTCATCCATTTTCTTCTCTCTTCGAACGAATGTGTGTGCAAGAGCCCTTTTCTCATCCATTTATTATCTTCATATAATTCATGGATCAGGTAAAAATCTCAGAGCTCCACCATCAACTTCTGAGATAAGTTGGTCAAAATGTACTTTAGCCTGCTGACTGGCAGTCCAACTCACTTGCCTTAAGTTACAGAACAAAGCCGTATTCACAGCTTCTGAGGCTGCTGTCTAGAAGCCACTTGGCCCAAAGGAAAAATATGTCACTTTAATACTTTCTCAATCAGTTTGCAGGACAGCCTGTCTGAACTATTGAAATCAGATCACTGTCCCCCTTTTCCTTTCTCCTTTCTAAACTAACCAACATTATTGGCTGCCTCTTGCAGCCTCCGAATTTAGGTTTTTAAAAGATAGATTTCAGTCTCTGAGAGTTGTGACTGACTCGCCAATGCCATGTCTGTTCAAGGTATCCTGTGGATGTCAAAGGATGCAACCTTTGACACCCACTCTCCCACCCACTTCCCCCATACTCCCCCTCCGACTTGGTACCAACCCACTCTGGGATATCAAATCCAATCAGGACTAATTGCCTCCTCTTCCACTGAGGCAAGACATGGCAGTTCTGCTAAGAAAGTAGGATCTAGAGGTAGGCAACCTTGTCCAGGTCAGAGATAGTCCCTGTTCCAATTATTAGGAGATCCACTTGAGTATCAAAGCAGCCCATCCTCTTCCTATGTGTAGCGTGCCTAGCGCTGGTCCATGCATGTTCTTTGGTTTTTGGTTCAGTCTCTATGATCCCCCCTATGACCAAGTTAGTTGGCTATGGGGTTCTTCTTGTGGTGTCTTTGATCTTTCCAGCTCCCTCAAACCTTACCCTGACTCTTCCTCAAGAGTCCCTGATTTTCACCTAATGTTTGGCTGTGGATCTTTGCATCTGTTTCCATTTTAAAGCTTCTCCAGTGGCAGTAATGTTGGGTTCCTGTCTGGATCCCTCTCTTCATCCACTTCCAATGTCCACTTTATTTCAAGGGCTCTATTTTCAATTTTGAAATTTTTTTATGAGTCTAAAGGAAGGAGGAGCTAGTTACTAAAAGAAAGAGTTGGGAATATAAAAAGTATCATCTTTCAATTGAGATTTAAAAAACATTCTTTGGATCACCCCCCCCCCCCCCATTCTACTCCAAATAGATGATGAACATTGACGAATCTCCATTTAGAGATGGCTGCATTAGTGGCAAACTTGTCATTGGGCAAGAGAAAGCCCTTGTTTCAACTGTAGACAGAATGCTGTCCGAAAAGGACAAAACTTGGAAGCAGGTAAGTCGACAGCCTAGCTCTGCCAAGACAGGGTAGGCAAGTCCTTCATAATTCCTGCTTTACAATTAATGTCTGTCAGAGATACAGGGGCAAAAGTTTGATAGATGCTTCAACATTATAGAGATAAATTGGGACTGTCCAGGTAACCAGTTATCTGTCATTTCGTAATTTTTGAAGCTGCTTGCTCTGCACTTCCTGTTTATTCAGATATATTTATCCTTCTCAAGTCTCTGATGTGGTTGAAGACTAGGTAGTTATAGTCTCACAGTTAAGTTTTAAGTTGTTTAGGAATTAAAAGGATGTTCTAGGTCTAAGAAGATGTTTTTAAGTTGGTAATGCAAGTTAGTATGAAAACTGAGTTAGGTATAGAACTTTAAACTTATCGAGATAGATAGATAGATAACAGAATATTATTATCAGTTGTCAAATATGTATGGACTGGATATTGGGAATGTATGTTATACCTTATAATTTTCATAATTGTTGCCTAATTGTTCTTATTGTTTTTGTATTGTATTTATTGTTACAAGAAAAAGAGCCTTTTATTGGAATGAAAAGGGGAAGTTGCTGAGAAAAAAGATACACCTTAAATTAAAAAAAAAAAGCAGATAGGAGGGAGAGGAGGAAGAGGGTAGGAGGGTGGGACCAGGAAGGAGAAGAGGGAGGGTACTGTGCTTGAGATGTAACTTGAAGAAATAAATAAATGTTGGGAAAAAAGAAAGTTGGATAGATCTTTATTTTTATTGACACATTAAGATATTCCACCATTTCTCAAACCAGTCTAGACTGGCTAGGACCCCTAAAGTTCATGCTTAGATGAAACTGGAGTAGGATTAAATAGAACCTGTTTAAACTTCATGGTTGTTAAGGGAAGGGGAAACTATTTCATTGTTCAGAAGGGGTTATTTGCAGTGTGATGGAAGTATGGGTCCTGTTCTATTAGCATGTTGTTAGGTTCATTGTTCAGAGAGGGAAATGTATGCACAGCAAGTATAGGTAAGAATCTTAGGCTGCCAAGTGTATCATTAGAATATGGGCATGTCAAAAAACAAACCTCAGTGGTATTTTGGAAGTATTTTTTTTTTTCTCTCATAATGCTTTGTCTGAGGACTTTTATTTCCCCTCACAGGTCTTTTGATTGTTTATTATGGTTTCCAATTTTATGTTTTATGGGATTTCTGTGTGTGCAAATGTGTGTATCTCTGTGTCTATATATGTTTCCTCTGCTTTTGTTTGGACTCTTTTTTTCTGTTTTGTCATATTCTGGTTTGTTTTTATTTTATTTTAGATGCCTGTTTGTTTTCTAATGAGAGAGAGAGGAATAAAGGGTGCAGATTTGGGTGGATAGGGAGGTGGGGAGGATCTGGGAGGAGATGAGAGTATATTATATGGAAATCTATTTTCAATAAAAAGAAGATGAATGTATTATGAACAGCCCATACAAAGTATAACCCCAAATTACTAAACCATTTTCTGTGTTTGCTATGTCATAATAAACCACTCCTAAGATGATGGGCTAGAGATCTAATTATGCCTGGCTAATTTTTTTTTTTTTGAGACAGCATGTCTTTATGTAACACTGACTGGCCTGGAACTATGTAGACTAGGCTTGCCTCAAACTCATAGAGATCTGCCTGCCTGTGCCTCCCAAGTGCTGGGATTAAAGTTGTGCACTAGTACCCCCAACTGAGTAATTTTTGAAGAATATTCTCTGAAAACTTTCTCTCTGTAGAGGATGGTATATTAAATGAGATCATGAGTTCAAAATTAGCCTGAACTATACAAGACCCTGTCTCAAAAAGAGAGTTGTTCAGTGGTAGAGCCTAGCATACACAAGGCCCTATGTTCAGTCCCCAGTACCACAAATAGGCGTCTCCAACACAACAGAAAAACATTACTCATAAAAGATAAGCAATGAAGTATCTGTACTCTCAAATGATCCTTCATTCCTTCTCCTTTCTCTCCCTCTCTCCCCATTCTCTTTTAAGATAGGGCCTCATGTCAGCTAGGCTGGCTTGGGACTCATTATGTAGCTGAGACTAGCCTACAACTTCTAATCTGCCTCCACTTTTCAATTGTTGAGGTTACTGGGTGAGTTGCCAATAATGATTGGTTTAATGAAGTGCTGGGAATAGAACTCAGGGCTCTGTACCTGATAGGCAATCACTCTGCTAATTGGGCTACATCTCAAACCCCTCAAATAATTTTCTTTTGCCATATGTCAGTGACAAATAGAAGAAACATATAATATATGTGTGCTAAAAATAACAACCAATTTGTGAACACAGTCTCACTAAGAAGTCAAGTTTAAATTCTCTGTTCATGGATTTATCTTCTTCTTTGACTTCCTGCTCAAGATATGGTCTGGTCCATATGTAGTCTAGGTTTGTGTGTGTGGTTTGGTAGCTACCTTCATGGTTTCTTTTCATTTGTGTGTTTTTCATGGTTTGTTGTTTTTTAAAGGTTGGGTTAGTTTTCTAATATTAATACTCTTCAATATGTTGTAAGGGAAAAGGACAGATATAAATATACCTCTCTCCCCAGAGTATTTGGTAATATCTGGAGATATTTTTTGTTGTCATACCTGGAGAGTTATGTTAGTCTTTTTGTGTGTGTGTGTCATTGATAGTTGATAGAATGCCTAAAATTCAAATAAGTGAATACAGGAAGGATGCATTTTGGGTAATGGTTTCAGTCCTTCCTGCTGGAAAGGGTATAGCAGAGTAAAACAGTAAAATCTTGTTTGAAAACACTCTTGTAAATACACCCAGAGGTGAGGTTTACTGATCCTAGGCAACTGTTAAGTGTAATGAAAATGACCATCAAGATGGGCCATTATGAGGGTGTAGACGTCTAAGGATACTGTTAAAAACTTACAGTGTTCAGAACTGCTGATGCTCATGGCTATTTGTCTCAAATGGGATAGTGCTAAAGAAGAGGAATGCTACTTTGCATATGCCATTGCATTACATTCTTTCTGGTGCTTACTCATGATCCTAGACAAAGTGAACATATCTTGGCAAGAATATCTCCTAAGTGATACATTTCAGTGTTCAATTATTTTTTTTGTGTGTGGTATGTGTGTATGTGTGTAGGTACACACACCCAAATCAACATCTGGAGGCCAGAGGTGAGTATCAGGTTTCTTTCTGTTTTGCTCTACTTAATTCCCTTGAGACAGGGTTTCTAGGTAAACCTGAAGATTATTGTTTCATCCAGGGTGCTTTCCTGTAAGCTGCTAGGGCTTACATGTCTTGGCACCCCATCCTGACAATGCTGAAGATACAGGCATGATTGACTATCTCTAGCTTTTTTATATGGGTGCTGGGGCTTCAAATGCAAGTTCTCCTGCTTGCATAGCAAGTTCTCTTACCCACCAAATCATCTCCCTAGCACCTAGGTAATATGTATTTCTTAACATATTATATCCAGTGGGAGGCTCATGGTTAAGATGTTCCACTTTTCCTTCATACTGTTCAATTTATCACTTGGCTAAGCGATGAATGTCACAGCAATTTTTTACTTCTAAATTGACTACACATTTACATTCTACTCATTAGTCAATAGGTAAAATTATACAGAGGATATTGTTTTACACCACATTCATGTACAAACACATGTACAACAGATGTTGTATAAAACACACACACATACACACACACACACACACAATACAAGCCATCTTTGCTATGAGTAATTGCTGTATTAAAGATAAGCCTTCACAAAGAATTATGTTTCCTGTTATTTTTAGGAATGTTTTGGGAGAATCAATCATAGCTCCACAACTAAACCTGTGTATTTTTTTCTTTTTTGCCACCTGGGATACTTGAAGAGAAAGATGACATTTTTGAGTGAAGTAAGTGGAGGATTATCCCCTAGAAATCCGATATGAACAGGTTTTTCTAAGGTGTTAAAGAGAGATTTTGCAAATGCTTTACACAAAGCCCCCATGAGATCTTATTCCCTTTCTACACTGTCTTGGTAGAAAAGGTAAATACATGTCCATCCTCCCTCCCTCACTCCCTTCATATAGTTATTATGTAAGGATATTTTAAAAAAGATATTTTCATTATGATTATCATATACATTTGATCATATTCACCCTTTTTAATCCTTTTGCCCTCCCCACTTCCTACTAGTTGCTTTACTTTCCAAAGTAGCCTCCGTCTCCATTCACACACACACTCATCTGTATGATTTAATATATAGATATATTCTAGGATCTGCATATTAGAGAAAACATGGTATCTCTCTTGATTTTCTTAATATGGTGATCTCTAGTTGCATCCATTTTCCAGGAAATGAGAGAGCTTTATTTTCCATTGTGGCTGCATAAAACTCTTTATGTGTTTGCACTGAATTTTATTTATCCAGTCATTTGTTGAAGGACACCTAGGCTAATTCCCTGTCTTGGCCACTGTGAACAGTACAGAAGTAAATGTGGATGGGCAGATATGTTTGGGGCAAGCTGGTGTAGACTCCTTTCAGTATGGTCCCTGAAATGATACAGCTGAATCATATTACCAAGACTTTGTTGAATTCAGAAAGCTATAAGAAATGAACTCAGGCACTCATCATGATAGCACTGTGCTACACTTGGTTAAAGCTATATGAAAATACCTGGCCCCAAGAAAAAAATGTATGTTCAAAGACCATGTAGTGATATGCCATTCTCTCTCCTTCTCTCCCTTTCTCCCTGTACCTGTCTTTTGGATTAATGATTTTTTTAGATATATTTACTTTCTGTATTTGGCTGTTTTGGCTGCATGTATGTTTGTGCGTCTTATGCATGCCTAGAGCCTGTGGACTTCAGAAGAGGACTGGACCTCCTAAACTAAAGTTACAGGTGGTTATGAACAACCATATAGATCCTGGGAACCTAACCTGGGTTCTTTGCACAAGCAGTTCAACACTTTTAACTTCTGAGACATTTTTCTAACACCGTTTTTTGGCTTTTTGAGATACTGTGTAGCTCAGGATGACCTTAAACTTGATATCCCCCTGTGTTACCCTCCTGAGTCATAAAAACATAGGTGTACGTCATCTTGCCCATCTCTGATATGGATTTTTTTAAAGTTAAAGTATCATTATGTAGTTGTGGCTGACTTGGAGCTTGCTATGTAGGTGAGGGGGTCTCAAATTCACAGAGATCTGTCTGTCTCTGCCTCCCAAGTCCTGGGATTAATAGAATGTGCCACAAGAACAGCCTGATTTGAATCTTTAAAGACTCCAAAAATTTAAAAAAGAAGCCTAATTGGCATTTGGAGACCCTAAAACAAGATAGACAAATCAACATAGTTTCCTCTGCACATAGATGCTCTTATACTTGGTTTCTTTAGTTTCAAATTTTGCTTTAGGTCTACCTCCAGGAAGAGAGATTAATTTTGGAAAAATCAGGATCCATATTTCCCAGAAATTTTGCCTGAGAAGTCAGACAACCACAAAGACCTCAGGCCAGGTATGTTCTTGATTTAAGAGATGCCCAAAGGATCAGCTAGCTGACTGTAGAAAAGATTCTGCCAAGATGTAAACACAACAGTCAGATGGTTCACAGTTCTTGTTTCTTACTATGATTTTATCTACTTGTGTGCTGATTTACCTCATCAATCAATGTCACATTGTGGAACACATTTTTGATTTATAACACATGTGTGATTATGTCTGGTACAGCTAGGAAACCATCAGGGGGCCGTTAAACTCCAGACTTGCTTTGAGTTTCATTCATTTTCTCATAGAAATCCTCATTGCCTCACTTGCCCCTGGCCTCCTGCCCTCCCACCCAGTTTCTCACATCCAGTTTGGCCATCCTCATGTTGTTGACTGTGAGGTTTCATCATCCTGTGCTTGTTTTTCATGCCTTGGAGGTTTTGAGGAGATTCAGTTATGTATTTTGCACAAAGTTCTTCAGTTGTTTTCCTGATAATCAGAGCATAGAAGGGTTTTGAAAGAAGTGAGGTGATTTTGTCTGAACCCAATCTTAAAGGTACATCATAGCCCTATCTAATGATATTCACCGTGGTCACCTGATTAGATGACAGAGTTCTGCACTGTGAATTCATTTTCTGTTTTCTTTTTCCATATTCTATTTTCTGGCCTTGACTCACTAAGATCATTGTGAGCATTTTTTGAGTATGTGTTAATGAGTGTGCAGGTGTGTGTGTAAGTGTGTGTGTGTGTGTGTGTGTGTGTGTGTGTGTGTGTGTGTGTGTGTACAGGGCAGAGAACAAGCTCAGGTGTAATTCCTCAGGTGCTGTCTTCCTTGGTTTTTGAGAAAGGAAATATTACTGGCCTACAGCTGGCACAGGATGCCCTACCTCTCCTCCTTTAACACTGAGATTGCAAGCACAGGCCACCATACCTGGCTTTCTGTGTGGGCTCTCGGGATCTAGAGTCAGGTCTTCTTCATGCCTTCAAGGTAAACACTCCACCGAATGACCTGTTTCTCCAGCTCATGACTATTAATTCTAAATGTCTTTTTTGCTTCCAAGTGCAGTACTGATAGTGCCTGTAAATTATAACTGGGATTCTGAATTTCACAGGTAGCATTTTAACTTCCAGACAGATTCATGAGAGAAGAAAGGCACTAAAGTCAGTAAGGAGTTTGCCTTAGCAGTTACAGCCATCACTGCGATTGGCTGTGAGCTAGAGTGAAATACTTATGTATTTCTTATGGTTGTTGCCCAGCAGGAACACTGTGAATACATCTGTTGTCTGTCCTCATGCACCATGCATAGTAGTGCTCTATGTTTCCTGGTCTAATCCCCATTGTGATATTTCTCTCCCATTTTACAAAGAAAACCACTGAAACTTATGTGATTTCCACACACGCTTTCCTTGTGTTTCTTTCATGACTAAAGTCACAATCATGTGGATGGCACTGCCAAGTTCGGCTAACTGCTTTTTGGGATGATTAACTCCCTACATTTGCAGAAGCTTTGATTTGTTTTGTTGAATCAGAAGTAGGAAAATTTTCAGGTGTTTCCTTTCTACAAGTTGGAAGCTTAGTTGGATAGGGTCTTTCCCTGAGGTTTCCCCTCCCTTTATTCCATTTAGTGTCAGGCCTCTCTTTAATCTTCTCATCACTTTCAGTGCAAGCTTTGACTTCAGTGTTAAATTTTCTGGTGCTATTTTTCTCTTACAGCCATAACCATATATTTTGTATTTCTTTTTGCTCAACATGCTCATTTTCTTTATAGACCTGTATACTATTGATCATTAATAACCACATCACAAAGTCATTATTAGGTTGTCTTGGAATCTCCTCTGCAAATTAATTAGTTCATGACTTTTCAATTTAATCTCAGGCATTTCTTAGGACATGGCAAAAGGCAGCAGCATTCTTTGCCAAAATATCATAATAATGGTCTCCAGCTCAGTTGCTAATGTTGTTCCTCTGTGAAGCCTCTTGAGTTGGGGTCTCCATAGTCCATATTGCTCTCAGCACTACTGTCTTCCAAGATCCTACCAAGATGGTCCATTAAGCCCTGCTTTCAGTGTTCAACCGCTTTTCTAGCCCAAAGTCCCAAAGTTTTCTACATTTCTTCAAAAAATAGCATGGTCAGACCTGTGAAAGCAATAGTCCACTCTCTGGTACCAACTTCTACCTTAGTTACCTATCTATTGCTGTGATAAAACACCATGACCAAGGCAACTTATATAAGAGTTTATTTGAGCTTTCATTTTAATATGGTTAGAGTTCATGATATCATGGTGAGGAGCACAGATAGCATAGTGGGCACAAAACTAGAACAGTAGCTGAAAGCTTGCATCTTGAGACACATCATGAGGAAGAGATAGAGAACACTGGGAATTGCACAAATCTTTTGAACAACATGGTGTGATATGCTTAGAGGATCAAGATGGTCAGATAGTGCTAGTCTCTGTCTCTCTCTCTTTCTCTCTCTCTCTCTCTCTGTGTGTGTGTGCGCGCGCACGCACACAAGTGTGTTTATATATCAGGGGAGGTAAACAAAAAGAATTGTGTTAATATATTTGGAGGCGCAAGACAGATGGCTTTGAGTCACATAGGAATGAGAAGGATTGAAACTGAAACAATTATCCTCTTCTACAAAGGATGAAGTGCATTTAGAAGGTTTTCTCACAGTCAGAAAGGATGAAGTCAGTAGGAGTAGACTACTTTTTTAGTAATTTTTTGTCTTATTTTTTGAGACATAGGATCTTGTTATACTAAGTAGGCTGCCTACTTAGTATGTAGTCCATGCTGGGTCTGAGATCACCATTCTCCTGCATTAACTTTCCGAGTGCTGGGGTGATAGGTGTTTGTCATCACACCCAACTTCAGGGTGCCTTCCTACCTTCCTTCCTTCCTTCCTTCCTTCCTTCCTTCCTTCCTTCCTTCCTTCCTTCCTTCCTTAACACTTTTCCATTTGAGAATGCAGTTCCTGCTGTTGGCCATAGTGTTTGCCATGTCTGTTGTTGGCAACACTCACCATTCTGGTTATCTATATAGCATTCCTCAGTGCCCTGCAGATAGTGAATTCTCTATGCCTTTTATGGGCCTGGTATGGATCAGAAACCAGAACTGCAAGGCTTCATTAATTGCTCAAAGTCTTCAAACTGTTTCAAGGAAACAATGGCTCTGATCAAGTGTAGCAGAGATTTTGGGGTATATGGTGGGGACTGCTTTACAATGACACCCTTGGTTGTCTTCAGTTGAGTTCCAATAGCATATTCTCTGGTGTAAGGCACCTCATGCCTCCCATATTTCATTCCCTCCAGGTGCTCCTAGAATAGCTCTTCAGACTCCACTGTGATTATTCGAATGAAAAGATTCTATCTCCGCCTGACCTTCTAGCCCCAAAAGGAGATAAAAGAAAACCCTCCTCCTCTATAGACAGGGCTAATTGCATCTTTGCACTGTAGAAATGAATGATATTTTAAGAAGTAAAATCTCACTCTCTTAGGAGCTGAACAAGTATCCCCTTAGCTTCTGTAGAAGTTTCCACAGCAACGCAAGTTGGAGTACTTCCCCCACTTCCCAGCCTCCCCTAAAATCTGCTCCAACAAATTGTCTTAGAAAAAGACCTGGCAAATGGTGTCTTTCACTGGCTGAGAATGTCATTATCTTTGATCTGTGTAAAAGCAGCTCCCAAATGAGATGCAAACTGGGTTGCTTTTAAGAAATCAAGTCGTGGGAAGAATAAAAGCTATCAAACTGGAGTTCTCATCCAACCAAATGGGATTCAAAACTAAAAATAAAAGCCTCTTTTCTTCTGTGGGGAAGAAATGAAACCCAGCCCTGACTGATCCCTGAGGCTACAGTACCCAAGACAAGCATCATTGAACCCCATGCTTCCTACTGTCTTCGGCTCTGATGTGAAAAAACCAACATATTTGTCTTACCTACTTCTCTTGTTGCTGCAACAAAATACCTGACTAACACTGCTTAAGGAAATAAAAATTTATTTTGTTCCAAGGTTCCTAGGTGCCAGCATGGTGGGAAGTCATAGTGGCAGGGGTTTTAGGTGGCTGGTCACATTGCTGCTGGTACCCAGCTTACATTCTCTTTTTCATTCAGTCCATAGCCTCAAACCGTGGAATTGTATGACTAACATTTAGGGAGGGTCTTCCCACCTCAATTAACCTAACTTAGATAATTGTTCACAGACATGCCCAGATGTTTGTTTCCATAGTAATTCTAGATCTTGTCAAGTTGGCAATCAAACATTGGCTTGAGTTTATGATCATCTTTTGGGAGGTAAGTTTTGAATGTCAGTGAGCTGAGAGCTGAATTTTGAGTCTGTTCTTACCTACCATGACTCACAAAGATAGAAGTGTAGTCTTTGTGGTAAAGAACTGACAGGATCTTGGGACTATATTTTTATACCTTTAAAATATTTATTTGTTATTTTTCATTATGTGTCTACATGTAGATATGTGCATGTGAGTGAAGATGTCCATGGTGGTCACAGTTGTTGAATCCCCTGGAGCTACAGGTAGAGAACCGTATGAGCTGCCTGGCACAGTGTTAAGAACTGAACTCAGGTCCTCTGGAAGAATAGTGATTGCTCTTAACTGTTGAGCCATTTCTTCAGCCCTGAAGATTTAATATTTAGCTACCTTAGACTTTGATTTCACTGATTAGCAGCATGAGCCAAGTGAAGCTAGTGAGGCCAGTGACTACAGAAGGTCAGGGGTCTCCTGACTCCCATAGTTTGTTTTGCTTTTCTAGGGTTCTGGTTAATTTTGTAGACAGCATTGCTGAGTTTGCTTGCCTTCGTGGGCAAGACACACTTGCTCTGAAATTCTTCTTTGTGTGCCTAAAGCTTACTTGTATACATGTACCTGAAGTGGAGATCAGAAATACTAAGTCATGCAAGACCCATCCTTTAGATGCATTCCATCTTGCCTCCTCACAACAGGGAAGGGACAAAAGAATGGTGATTGTCTTAGGGTTTCTATTGCTGTAATAAAACACCTTGACCAAAAGCAATTTGGGGAGGAAAAGGTTTATTTCATCTTATACTTCCAGGTAACAGTCCATTGCTGAGGGAAATCAAGGCAGGGATTCAAGCAGGTCAGAAATCTGGAGGCAGGAACTGAAGCCGTGGAGGAGTGCTGCTTAATGGTTTGCTAAGTAATCCAGAGAATCAGAAAATTACTTGAATGGAATTACTGGATTATTGAATTACTAAACCTGCTTTCTTCTTCCTTTTTTCTCATCTATTTATTTATTTAACATTCAATCGCAGCCCCCTCCCTCCTCTCCCCCCAGTCTCACCCTCCACCTTCTTCCCCTTCTCCTCAGAGAAGGGGAATCCTACCCTCACCCTCCTACCAATCCACCCCAGCATATCAATTGCATCCTGTCTAAGTGCACCCTCTTCCACTCAGGCCAGACAAAGCTGCCCAACAAGGGGAAAGTTATCCAAAAGCAGGCAGCAGAGTCCATGCCAGAGACAGCCCCCACTCTAATTGCTAGGGGACCCATGCTGCCCATCAGCTATGTATGTGTAGGGGCCCTAGGTCCAGTCCATGTATGCTTTTTGGTTGGTGCTCCAGTCTCTGTGAGCCCCCATGGATCCAGATTAGTTGACTCTGTTGGTCTTCTTGTGCAGTTCTTGTTTTTCAACATTTATTTCTTTAAGTTACATATCAATCGTAGTCTCCTCCCTCCTCCCCCTCTCGGTCCCACCCTCCTACCCTCTTCCTCCTCTCCCTCTTATCTGCTTTTTTTAAAATTTGAGGTTTATCTTTCCCCCCAGTAGCTCCCCCTTTTAGTTCAATAAAAGGCTCTTTTTCTTGTAACAATAAATTTCTTGTGCAGTTCTTATCCCCTCCAAGTCCTTCTATCCTTCCCCTAACTCTTTCACAAGATTCCCAGATCTCTGTCTAATGTTTGGCTGCTAAGCCTGCTTTCTTACACAACTTAGGACCACCTTCCTTGGGTTGGGACTCCCTCTATGTGTGTGGGCCTGGCCCTTCCAACATCAAACATTAATAAAGGAAACACCTGACAGACTTGCTTATAGTGAAATCTTATGCAGGCATTTCTCAATTGAGAGTCCCTTTTCACAAATGTCTCTAGCTTGTGTGATGTTGACATAAAACTAGTTATGACAGTGACCAGGCATTGTAACCGTTGTATACAGTCTCTGAAGTGTCCCTCACAAGGATTCATGGCAAAATATCCCTAGCACACATCTTAGTTTCTTCTCTAGTTGCTATGATAAAATACTCTGACAAAAACAACTTAAGGGAGAAAGTGTTTTTTTTTTTTTCTGATATGTATTTCCAAGGTACAAGCCATCACAGTGGGAAAGTCAAGGTAAAGGAATTTGAAGCAACTGGTCACATCATACCCCACAATCAGGAAACAGAGAGTGATGCATGCATGCTAGTGCTCAGCTTGCTTTCTATCTTGTACTGTCCTGGAACTGTTACTCAGGATATAGTTCTGCTCACAATTAAGATAGTCTTCCATGTCAACTAACACAATCAAGATATGCCTCCACAGGCATTCCCAGACACTCATGTCCCAGGTGATTCTAGATCTTATCAAATTGACACCTGAGATTAACCATCACCCCCACACCTCACAGTAATGAAATTAATTTTCACCTTCCATTTAAGTAATTTTCTGGCTTAAGTACTGGGATGCTGTTACAGGTAAAAGGTAGTTGTTTGGAGGTTAATAAGAAATTGTGCCCTGGTTGTGGCAGACCCAAGCTAATTTGCATGCCTGATTTGACTTTTACTGCCATCTGCTGGAGCCTCTGAGAGGAACTTTGTGCACCCTTACTTAGAGTTGTTCTACCATGGGTTCTTTGCCCTCTGCTATGCTTCCATGTCCCATGCATCTCAACTACAGCCTCCTTGCTCAGCTCCAAATCTCATGTTAGCTACACAATTTGGTATGTCTGAGAGTTTATCTCTTTCTCTCTTATTAAAATTTTGAGATTATAATTGTAACATTTCTCCCTTCCCTTTCCTCCCTCCAAACCCTCCCCCACACCCCTTCTTTCTCTCTTTTAAATTCATTACATTTTTCATTAATTGTTGTAATAATTAATGCAAGATCAGAAGTACATGGTCATCCATGGTTAGCATGCTTTGTGTGAGACCTTGTCTAAACAAGAGTATATTCAATACATACTTAATATTTTTAGTGATGGTATGTGGTCCTATGGTAAGGATGGGTTTTAATTAACTGCTGTTTTATTACCTGCCATGTAAATAATTTCTAATTTTAGCAAGAACATCTAAAGAAGTTTAAAAGAACACTTAATTTGCTAAATGACTATCTTAGTAAAACTTAAAAATGATGCCTCTTTCATTAGCTTTGATGCTGTTCTTTTTTAAGAAATTGCTAACAGAGCTTAAGAGCCCAATGATGAGCGTGGGTGTCTGGACTTGGTGATGTGGTTCCAACTGCAGTCAGCTTCAGTTTGGAGAGATAGGTTGAGTAAGTAATAATTGTACATACATTTTGGTTAATTTGTGCAGGAGGTAGCCAAGGTGAAAATAAAATTGGCAGTGTACTTGAATTGCTTACTCATGTCATGTGTACCCAGGCTCCCTGTGGCTTTTAAGGATGGTGTTATTTAAGCAAATGAATGCCACTAGGGTAGTTAGAAATATGATAATATTTTCCCCGGACTCTAGGGTATGTCTAAATGTTGGAGTATTGCTTGATTTGTTAAGAGGATAAGGTTTGGATTCTCCTGGCATCTTAGAGTCAGGTATATTGCTGTAAGAAGCAATGATCCTTACATCATAATAAGAGTACTGGAGAATCAGAGTACTGAAAGTGAGATGGATTTATATTCATTTCTGCAGAAGTCTTGAGTTATCCTGGACAAAAGCAAAATACAACAACAAAAAGAAGTTTGTCACACTCATTTGGCACAAAATAGTAGTTTTGATACTTCTAATGTTATTTTCCTGACTTTCTTTTGTTTCTTATTGGCTGAATTATTTAGGAAAGTGCTATCTTCCTTGTGTCTGCAACTTTTCAATCCTGGGATGAGCTGAGAGCATCTAGACAAGTGGATGCCAGATGCCCACCCAGGGAAGACAAAGGCCTAGTACCTCCTGCTTCTCTATTTTTAAATGAAATCTAAATGCACCTCATACTGAAAATGAACCACAGCAATTTATTGCTTACACGAAGGACCACATAACAGACAGTATAGCTCCTAATACAAATGATTCCATCCTATACACATGGACATTCATGTTTGTTGATGATCTATTCACAATAGCCAGGAAATGGAAACAGCCTAGATGCGCATCAACAAAAGAATGCATAATGAAAATGTGGTACACATACACAGTGGAATTTGATGCATCTCTGAAAGAGGAAAATGTATGGGATTGGAAAGGATTTAGTTAAGCGAGGTAACTCAGTCTCAGAGAGGCAAACATCACTATATTTTGTCTCATATGTGAGTCCTAACTTTTAATGCTTCTATGTATATAAATAGTTGTGACAGTGGGTATAGAATATGAAACCAGACAGGAGACCATGAAAGGGGAGTAAGAGGTGTTGTAAAAGGAGGGGAAGACAACAGGTCACATGAAACACGAAAGAAGAAAGTATGGTACTAAGGGTGTAAGGCTGAAGGGAAGGGGTAGAAATTGAGGAAACCACAAAAACAAATTTTGATTGAAAAAAATGTCACAATGAAACCTAATTCTTTCTAACCAATTAGGACAAAAAATGTACCACAGTAATTTGTTTATTTATTGGTTACCTAATGTCAATGCTCTTCGGGCTAAGAAATCCTCATCCTTCCCATAGAAACATCAAAGGTGGGTTAATTGGGACAGAACAGAATGCCTTTAATTAATTAATTTTATATTTTAAAAATGTTTTTTTTTTTTACTTGTATATGTGTGAGAGTATGCCTTATATGTGGGTACTCTTAGAAGCCATAAATTTCTCTGGATCTAGAATTACAGATGGTTGTGAGTTGCCCGATGTGGGTGCTGGGAGTCAAACTCAGGTCTTCTGGAAGCAGCAAGTGTTGTTAACTGCTAAGCCAGCTCTCCCACCTCTAATTTTATTTAAAAATGGAACTACTGTGTCTTTCTTCTTGTATGAGTGTATGTATATATATATGTGTATGTGTTTGTGTATACATGTGTATGTGTATGCACATGTGCACTTAAGCATGGAAGGTGGAGCCTAATAGCAAGTATTTTCTTTAATTATACTCTGCATTTTTGTGGATGGAAAAACAGTCTTTCACTCACTAAACCTGGAACTCAATGAATCAGTTGGATTGGTGGACTAGCAAATCCAGGAGACCTTCCTGTTTCCACCTCACCAGTGCTGGTATTATAAGCATATGCCACCATATGCAGATTTTTTTTTTTTTTTTGTTGATTCCAGAATAGAATTCAATTCCTCATGCTTGCATGGCAAATACTTTACTGAGCCATGCACCCTAGTCCCACATCTTATTTTTGTTGTTGTTGTTGTTTTTCGAGACAGGGTTTTCTCTATGTAACAGCCCTGGCTGTCCTGAATGCACTCTGTAGACCAGGCTAGCCTCGAACTCACAGAGATCCACCTGCCTCTGCCTCCCGAGCACTGGGATTAAAGGTGTGCACCACCATACCCCGCCACATCTTAATTTTTAATCATGTATATGTAACTTCTTCAGGGAACCATTTAAAAAATTAGTTTGTTTGTTTTACATCCTGATCTCAGCTTCCCCTCCCTCCTTTCCTACCAGTCCATCTCTCTCCCCTCCCCTCCCCATCATCCTCTCATCCTCCCTTTCTTGTCAGAAGAGGCTCAGAAAAAGGGAGGCCTCCCATGGATATCAAATTGCCTTGGCCTATCAAGTTGTAGTAGGACTAAGAGCATCTTCTCCTATTGTGGCTAGACAAGGCAGCCTAATTAGGGAAAAGGGATTTAAATGTGGGCAACAGAGTCAGATACAACTCCCACTCCAGCTTTAGGAGTCCCACATGAAGACCAAGCTGCACAGCTGTTATGTGTGTGCAGAGGGCCTGGGTCTGTCCCATGCATGCTCTCTGTTTGGTGATTCAGTCCTATGTGTCCAGGTTCGTTTGTTCTGTGTGGTGTCCTTGACCTCTCTGGCTCAGGGAGCTACTTTTTCATAAACCCTTCTTTTGTAGGGGGCAAGGCTGCACACCTAGGTCCTTGTAGAGCCTGCACATTCAGCACATAGGGCACAAAAGGAACACCTCTGTATAGCGGTTCAAATGTTGCCAGTAAATTGCGCTTGTCCTCTAACCATATGTCATCTTGGCTTTCTTTCTTTTATGCTGTTCCCTTTGACAGGACACACATCACATATTGGTTACTCAAGAAGTTTTTTGTTTCATGGTGATAGGAGTCTAATCTTGGTCTTGGGCTATGCTAGGCCCCGAGTTATGTCCCCAACTTTCATAAATCAGATATTGTTAAACTTCACATAATTTTTCAAACTCTGTATCAGTGCTTCTGAGTTTCTTCTCTCCTTCCTTACTCTTCCCCTCAGTGTCTCTTTTCTCTCTTCCTCCTTTACTTTTCATTACAAGTATTTATTGTAAATGATGCTGTGTTATTTAATAGTTTCAAAAGGTATGTGCTGTATATTGAGCTTATTTTCTCTGCCTTTCTCTCCTCTCCCCCCCCCCCCCCCCCCCCTTTGGTTTTCTTCTTTTTTTTTTCTTTTTTTTCTCTCCCTTCCCCCCCCCCCCCCCCCCCCCCCCTGTGTGTGTGTGTGTCTCCCTGTTTTTCCAAGATAGGGCTTCATGTAAGCCAGGCCAGCCTCTAACTCATTGTGGGTTGAGGATGATCTGGTATTCTGATCTTCTGTCCTCTGTCACCTGTTTTCTGGAATTATTGGCATGCACTGTCATGTCCACCTCTGACTTTCAATTTATTTATTTGTTTATACATGTGTGCTATGCATGTGTGTACCAAGCACACATGTGCACATGAAAGGGAGGGTAGAGGTTTATGTCAGGTATCTTCCTCAATTACTTTTTGGTTTAATTTTTGGAACAGAGTCTCTCACTGAGCCTGAAACATGTATATGTGTACTCACATGTGTGTACGGGTACATATGGATCCTTGTGCATGTAGAGGCCACAAGTTGTATGTCTTCCTATATTGCTCT
This sequence comes from Lophiomys imhausi, assembly GCA_907164525.1. Taxonomy (NCBI): domain Eukaryota; kingdom Metazoa; phylum Chordata; class Mammalia; order Rodentia; family Muridae; genus Lophiomys; species Lophiomys imhausi. The sequence goes on along the minus strand of CAJQZJ010037392.1, from coordinate 717,957 downwards.
CTCTCAGTTGAGCCCAGAGTTTGCTGTTTGGCTATTGTAGTTAGCCAGCTTGCTCAGGGTGGTGATCTCCTGTCTCTGTTTTCCATTCACTGGGATTATTGATGGTTTTCCATGCCCACTTGATACTTACGTGGATGCTTGGGATTCAGACTCAATCTTCATGCTTGGATAGCAAGCACTTTACTTGCTGTATCACCTAACATCTAAATGGATGTTTTGATATAGCTTCCATGTGTGTTGGCTATGGAGAGTATAGTCTGAATGCAGAGGTGCTCATTGTGTTTGCTAGTGCTGGTCCAGAAGATTCTATTGAAGCCCTGTTCTGGTATGTTTTCTATTATATTGCATTCTCCTTTTCTTCTATAAACTTGAATGAAGAAGAAATAAAAGGAAATTGTAATACTGTGGGAAACAGTTTGCATAAATGTAACATAAGTGTAATAAAAATGAAAGCAACCAATACTGATAACATGAAATGTGAAATTTTAGCCCACAACCAATCTATGTCAGTTCTAAAATATGTCGATTTGGATGGAATATCAAATAGGAAGGAAAAGAAAATGAACATGGTGGCTAACACATGGTTTGTATGCCGCTACAGCTCATCTTTAAAGGCCAGTGTGCAACTCAGTATTTTATGCACTTGACTCTAAAGAATAGAGGTCATCTGGAGTATGGTGTTACACACCTGGAATTGCACCACTTGGGCAGCTGAGGCAGGAGGATTGAAAGTTTGAGGCCAGCTTGGATCACATAAGGAGACCATGTCTCAAACAACAAATAAAAAAGCCTCCTCTCCCCCTCCCACCCCCACCCCCCCTCCCCGCCAGCCAAATCAGACAAACCAAACCAGGTCCTTTTTAACACACTGGAAGATCTGTTGCTTAATTGTTTACTTCTGTCACACCAACCTTTGACATACATTACTGGGACAGTGGATATGAAAATATTTGGTGGCTTACAGTGCTCAGTTCAGATGCTACAATTCCCATAGGTTAAAGGTCATTGTAACACATGAAGCAAGACAGAGTGATGAAGAAATAGTATTTCTACTTTGATTCCCAAGCTTTTTTTTTCTTTTAAAGAATCTTTCTCAGTTTGAGATATGAATGATTATTTTTTTATAATTTATTTTTTATTTCTTCAAGTTACATCTCAGTCACAATCCCTTCCCTACTCCCCCCTCCTGTCCCACCCTCTTTCCCCTCAACCCTCCCATCCTCTACCCCTTTTTTTTTAGTTTAAGGTAGATCTTTTTTTCCCCCAACAGCTTCCGCTTTCAGTCCAACAAATGGTTCTTTCTCTTATAACAATAAATACAGTACAAAACAACAGAAATAAATGAGCCACAATTATGAGAGTTATATGGCTTAGCATACATTCCCAATGTCCAGTCCATATGTATTTGGCCCCTGACTTTAACATTCTACTATCTAACCATCTCCATGAGTTTAAAGTTCTATATCTAACTCAGCTTTCATACTAACTTGCATATTGATGCAAAATTAAGATTGTATTGGGCTACATAAGTATTGATCTTTGTATATTGATACAAAATTAAGGGTAACGCTTCTTAAAGGTATTGTACCTAGTAATGCTTAAAAATGAAATGTGAAGTTTTGGCCTTTTGATACCAACCGTCATAAATTGTTTAGGATAATTAGAAATGCAAACTCATAGTCATGCAAGCGTGTCATTTTGTTAGTTATTATGACAGTCTATCACAGTTATTCTCTAAGCTACTCAGAAATCAAGCTGTTAAGAGACAAGCAACATTTGCTTATCTAAATATAAGAGATAGATAGGGCGTCTTCAAAAACCCCAAGAGATCTGCAGAATATGGCATTCAAAGATGTTTTCTTAAATTAAGATTTTTTTGATATCGAGACATGTCAGCTCCTGATAGCACCCCCTATTCTATTCCAAGTAGAAGATGAGCATTGAAGAATCTCCAGTGGGAGATGGTTGAATTAGTGGCAAGCCTATCTCTTGGCAAGAAAAACCCCTTGCTTCATCTGTAGACAGACTGCTGTCCAAAAAGGACAAAACTTGGAAGCAGGTAAGTCGACAGCCTAGCTCTGCCAAGACAGGGTAGGTAAGTCCTTCATAATTCCTGCTCTACAATCAATGTCTGTCAGAGAAACGGGGCCAAATGGCTGAAGATTGATGCTGTAATGTATGGAGAGAAAATAGGAACTGTCCAGGCAGCCACTGGTATGTCATTTCTTAGTTTTGGAAGATGTAGGCCCTGCACTTCCTATATAATCAGATATATTTATCCCTCTCAGGTCTCTGAGGTGGTTGAAGAATAGATAACTAGAGTCTCATAGTTAAATTTTGAATTGTTTAGGAATCAAGAGGGTGTTCTGTATCTAAGAAGATGTTTTAAAAATGTGATGAATGATTATTTAACACAGAAGTTCTCAACCTGTGAGTCTCAACCCGTTTGTGATCAAATGACCCTTTTAGAGGGGTTGCATGTTAGATATCCTGCATATGAGATATTTACATTATTACGCATAACAGTGTTGAATTAGCAACAAAAATAATTTTATGTTTGGGGGGTCACTACAGCATGAGCAATTGTATTAAAGGGTCACAGTGTTAGGAAGGTTGAGAACCATTGACTTAATGGAACTGAAAGTTTTAATGGTATAGGGGTGAATTGCATATAATTAATCTTGCAACTCATGTATTTTTATCTTGCCTATTACGTGAAGTCTAGACAGTATTTAAACACATGCCACTCCTTGATGTTAAAATGAGAGAACCAGAAAGCAAGGTTTACACACAATTGGTATTTCTCTGTTTACCCACTTTCCTCATTTTTCATCTTTTATATCACTATTTTTTGAAACTGACTATGATGTTTATTTAAAGAGCTTCCTTAAAATCTTTTGGGAATAAGTGTGAGAGTGTGGCAAGGAGTCTAGAAGGTGTTTTTTAAATTGAGGCTGTGAACTGTGGACTCTAATCTAAACATGCATTCCTTCTTGCATTCTACAATTTCCTATTGGTCCATATGACTAAACAAAACCTTTAATTTTTGTGTTTGTATGTTGTATATGTGTGTATGTGCTCATGTGTGTGTGTTACATGTGTATGTGAATGCATGTTCGTATGAGTGACTGTGTGTGTGTGTAGCACACCAAAGGTGATATTAGGTGTATTCCTGGTCATTCTTCACCTTAACTTTAAAAATTCATTAATTTTTTTTTTTTTTTTTAGGTTTTTTGAGACAGGGTTTCTCTGTGTAACCCTGGCTGTCCTGGAACTCATTCTGTAGACCAGGCTGGCCTTAAACTCACAGAGATCTGCCTGCCTCTTACTCCTGGGATTAAAGGCATGCACCACCACACCTTGCCATTACAGACAGTTTCAAACTGCCATGTGGGTGTTGGGATTTGAACCTGGGTCCTTTGGAAGAACAGTCAGTGCTCTTAACTGCTGAGCCATCTCTCCAACTGTGAAATTGTTCTTTTTATATAGTGTATTTTGATTATTCTTTCCCCTCCTCCAATTACTCCCAGATCCCTTACACCCAACCTCATGACTTTATGTTCTCTCTCCCTCTCTTTCAAGCCCCCAAAGAATCTAAAACAAAAACCAAGAAATCAAAACAAACTGAAAATAAAAGAAAGCCAATAAGACAAAACAAAACAAAACTCATACATACAAAACACAAGGAGTCTGTTTTGTGTTGATCAATTACTCCTGGGCATGGGGCCTGCTCTGGAGTGTAGTTGATATACCCAATGACACTCTATTGGAGAAAATGGATTTTCCTTTTTGCCAGTGTGTATCAATTGTATATATCTTCTTGGTTTGTGGTGGAACCCTGTGTTCAATTCTCCCCGTCTCAGTGCTGGGACCCTGTAGGGCTTGAACCTGTATAGGTCTGGTGTGTTTTGCCACAGTCTCTGGGAGTACATATGTGTATCAGTCCTGTTGTGTCTGGAAGACACTGTTCCCTTAGGGTCATCCATCAATCTTACAATCTTTCCACATAGATCCTTGAGCCTGGAGGGGACGAGTTTGATGACATCCCCATTTAGGGCTGAGTGCTTCAAAGGCTCTCACTTTCTGCACAGCATCCAGTTGTGAGTCTCTGTGTTAGTTTCCATCTCCTGCAAGAAGAAGCTTCTCCATGAGGACTGAGTGATGCTCTGATCTGAATTCCAGCCTGGTGTGTCAGCTGTGGGTCTCTGGTGGAGAGTGGTTCTGTGTGTTGACAGTAGTCACAACAGAAAGGAGATGGGCTAGAAGGGAAGTCTTAAAGGGACTGCCAGGAAGAATTGGTAAGACTCTGGGTCTTTCTTTACTAAGAGGCTGAGTCATTAGGGAAGCCATCTTAACTTAAAAAAAAATTTAGTTTTTGAAGTTAAAATATAATTATATCATTTTCCCCATTCCCTTTCCTCTTTCCAAACCCTCCCATGAGGACGTTCTTGCTCTCTTTCAAATTCACACACCCTTTAAAAATATTTTTACAAACACATACATTTCTAAATGTATAAATACAATCTGTTCATATTATACAATACTATTTGTATATATATATATGATTTCAGGTCAGACCACTTGGTATTGGATAACTGACTGGGAGTTGGGGTGCTCTTCCCTGTGGAAGACCATTTCTCCTACTCTCTGCTTTTTGAGTTGCATCATTAAAACCATTTATTTGTGCTCTTTCTAATTTTAATGTAGTTCACTAGAGATATAAATTTCCCTGGTAAGAGTGCTTTCAATGTAGCCCACAGAAACTGTTGAGTTTTCATTTTCATTTAGTTCCCAGAAATTTTTTAATTCTTTCTTGATTTCTTCTTAACCATTCATCCTTCAGTAATGAATGACCTGTTTAATCTTCATGAGTTTGTGCTTTTACTAGATTTTTTTCTGTCAGTTTTAAATTTTATTGCATTATGGTCAGATAGGATACAAGAAGTTATTTAGATCGTTCTGACTTTGTAAAGTTTTGTTTTGTGTCCCAGGATGTGGCCCACTTTATAAAAGCTCCCATGTATTGCTGAGTACAATGTATAGTATTTGGTGTTTGGGTGGAATATTCTATAGATATCAGTTAATGCCATTAATGAATGATGTCAATTATTTCTGGTATTTCTTTATTTATTGTTTTGTCTAGATGACCTTGCTACTTAAGAAAGTAGTGTATTGAAATCACCTACCATTAATGTATTGATGTTAATCTGTATCTTTATGTCCAATAGTAGATTTTTTCTAAAAAAAAATGACATGCATATGCCAGTGCTTGGTGCATATATATTTAGGATAGTTTGGTTAAGTGCTCTCTTGATTAGATGAAGTGTCACTCTTTATTTCTTCTTATGTTTTTGAAGTCTATTTTGTCAGATATTAAGATAGTGATGTCTGATTGCTCCTTGGTCCCATTTGATTATAGTACCTTTGTCCATCCTTTTACGCTAAGGCAATGCCTATCTTTAAAACTAAGATATATTTCTTATAGACACTATATAGAGTTTGTTTCATGATTCATTCATTCAGCCTGTCTTTTGATAGGAGAATTGAGGCCATTAATATTTAGCATTACTATTGAAGTCCATATATTGTGGTCTTCTTGTTGATTTTTGGTGTTGTTGCTTGTGTTCTCAGTGGTTTAATTTTGCTTTAATAATTATGACTTTGTATTTCTTTCTGCAGTTTATCTGTTGTGTTCATTTCTCTCTGTAGTCCAAAATAATGCTCCCGGTATTATTTGTAGTTTTGGTTAGTTGACATTCCAAAAATTGGCATGGAAATTTTTTCTTTCACCTTCAATCATGTCATATACTTTTGCTGGGTATATTAGTCTAGGTTGCTGCCACAGTCTTTTAGGATTTGGAATGTATTGCTCCAGGGTCTTCTTACTTCCAAAGTTTCCATTGAGAAATCAGTTGTTACTCTGATAGATTTCTTTTATATGTGACTTGTGTTTTTTCTCTTGCAGCTTTTTTTTTGAGGATTGTCTATGTGTTTTATTTATTTGGTCAATCATCTTTCAGACATTACTTTTTTCATACAAATATATTTTGATCATGTTTTCTACTCTCCCAACTCCTCCTCATTTCTCCACCCACCCAAATTCATATTCTCTACCCCTCTCTTTCAAAAATGAAAACAAACAAAAAACTAGTAAGACCAAACAAACAAATAAACAAGCAAGCAAAAAAAATTAAACAGAACAAAAAAAGCCCACAAAGGAAAAACAAAAACCAGAAAAAAAAAATCTTTGGGAAATGGCTTCCTCTGAGACTGAAGCATACCATCCTGTGGGGAAGCTCCTTAAGTAGTAGAGTAAAAAATTCAAAAGAGCTTCAAGAAACCCCTGAAAATGACCACATTCACTAGAACCCCCCCCCCCCCCGCCTAAAAAAAAGCTGAGAGTCCCTCAAGCTAAGCAAAGCCTAGCTGCAAAGTAGACTCTTAGAGAAGTAAAGATACAAAGAAGACTTTGAGACTAGGCCAGCTGCCTGGAAGAAACAGAAACCATCCCAGCTATCCCAGTTGCCGGAAAGTGTTTAGATTATAGAAGAAAGCTTCCCCAAACTAAGGAAAGACATATTTACACAGATACAAGAAACACACAGAACACCAAAGATCAGATTAGAAGATCAGAAAAGGAAATCCCCAGGGCATATCATAGTTAAAACACCAAGTATATAGAACAAACAAAGTGTTTTGAAAGCTGGTTTGTTGGTGTTTTCTTGGGCTTCACTCAGGTGTTTATTCTGCTTAAGCTCTTTTTCCTTGATTTCATTGAGTTGTTTCTTTGTGTCTTCTAAAACTGTGAATTCTTTGATGAAGTTTATGACTTTTAAAAAAATTCTGTATCTTGGTTTTCATCTAGGTAATTCTTATTGGCAAACATTTCTTTTTTTAATCTTTATTTATAACTTCAAGTTACATCTCCATCACAGTTCCCTCTCTCCACCCCTCCAAGTCTCATCCTCCCACCTCTCCCTCCTCCCACCTATCCTACTCCTCCAGAGTAGGTTGCCCCTACATACCAGCCCCCCTCACTTCAACAGTCATATGAGGGCTAAGAGGTTCCTCTTGCACTGGGGGCCTATATGACAACTCCATTAGGACAAAGTGTCCCACTAACAGGTAACAAGCTTTATGTTCCTGTTCCTTTTGGTGTGTATGGTTGTAAGATAGTTATCCTGTACTACATGGCTAAAATCCAATTATAAGTGAATAGATGCCATGTGCATCTTTCTGAGTCTGGGTTAGCTCACTCAGGATGAGCTTTTCTAGTTCCATCCATTTGCCTACAAATTGCATGATTTCCTTGTTTCTGATAGCTGAGTAGTATTCCATTGTATAAATATACCACAGTTGTTTGTTTTTAAATCCATTCTTCTATTAGGGAACATCTGGGTTGTCTCCATTTTCTAGCTATTACAAATAAAGCTGCTATGAACATAGATGAGGAGATGTCCTTGTGGTTTGGTGAGGAATCGTTTGGCTCTATACCCAGAAGTGGTATGGCTGAGTCTTAAGGTAGAGCTATTCCAAGTTTTCTAAGACATCACCAGACTGATTTCCATAGTGGTTGCACAAGCCTGCACTCCTACCAGCAATGGAGGAGTGTTCCCCTTTCTCCACAACCTCACCAGCATGTGCTGTCATTTGAGATTTTGCTCTTAGCCATTTTGACAGGTGTGAGATGGAATCTCAGAGTCGTCTTGAGTTGCATTTCTCTGATGGTTAAGAATGTTGAGCATTTCTTCCAGTGTCTCTTGGCCATTAGAGATTCCTCTTTTGTGAATTCCCGGTTTAGCTCTGTTCCTCATTTTTTTGATTGGATTATTTGGTTTCTTGGTGTTTAATTTCTTGAGTTCTTTATTAATTATGTATATTAGCCCTCTATCAGATGTGGGGTTGGTAAAGATCTTTTCCCAGTCTGTAGGTTGCTGTTTTGTTTGAATGACAGTTTCCTTTGCCTTACAGAAGCTTTTCAGTTTCATGAGGTCCCATTTATTGATTGTTGGTCTTAGGTCCTGAGCTGTTGGTGTTCTGTTCAGGAAGTTGTCACCTGTGCCAATGAGTTTGAGGCTTTTCCCCACTTTCTCTTCTATTAGATTTATTGTGTTGGACTTTATGTTAAGATCTTTGATACACCTTGACTGAAGTTTTGTGCAAGGTGATAAATATGGGTCTATTTGCTTTCTTTTACATGTGGACATTCAGTTAGACCAGCACCATTTGGTGAAGATGCCATCCTTTTTCCATTGTATGGTTTTGGCTTCTTTGTCAAAAATTAAGTGTGTTGGTTTATTTTTTTGGGTCTTCAATCTGATTCCATTGATCAACTGATCTGTTTCTCTACCAGTACTATGCTGTTTATTATTACTGCTCTGTATTATAGCTCAAAATCAGTGATGATGATATTTCCAGATGGTTTTTTATTGTACAGAATTGATTTAGCTATTCTTTTTTTTGTTATTGCATATGAAGTTGAGAATTGTTCTTTCAAAGTCTGTAAAGAATTGTGTTGGTATTTTGATAAGAATTGCATTGAATCTGTATATAGCTTTTGGCAGGATGACCATTTTTATTATGTTGATCCTACCTATCCATGAGCATGGGAGATCTTTCCATCTTCTGATTTCCTCTTCGATTTCTTTCTTCAAGGGCTTGTAGTACTTGTCATACAGGTCTTTCACTTGCTTGGTTAGAGTTATCCCCAGGTATTTTATATTGTTTGTGGCTATTGTGAAGGGTGTTGTTTTCCTAATTTCTTTCTCAGCCCATTTACCTTTTGTATAAAGAAGGCCTTCTGATTTTTTTGAATTAATTTTGTATCCAGCCACCGTGCTGAAAGTGTTTATCAGTTGTAGTAGTTCTCTCGTGGAATTTTTCGGGTCACTTATGTATACCATCTTCGAATAGGGATAATTTGGCTTCTTCCTTTCCAATTTGTATTCCATTGATCTCCTTTAGTTCCTTTATTGCTCTAGCTAGAATTTCAAGTACTATGTTGAAGAGAGATGAGGAGAATATTTTAGAGAGAAGATACTAGCTTGATCTTTAATATTGTTGATATTTTTGCAATGAGAGCAAGCATTACAGACATCTTTTGTTAGTTCTGAGTTTGTTTTGGAGAGAGTGGTTTGGGGCAGGTTAGGCCTAGAGGTTGGAAATTTCATGGGTGGAACAAAGTCAGGTGGACTGAAGGAGCTGAGTTAGTAACAGGATTTGCTTCCTGGTCCAAGCCTAGAGTGTGGGGGTATATCTGGCCAGGTGGAAAGTTTGGATACAGCTTAGGAGGGTCCTGTGGATTGGGGGGTAGTGAAGGAATATACTGGTCAAAGCCTAGAGCTCCTTTTAAGTGCATACATGGGAGGCCAGGATAGGACAGGGCACTGTATGTAGAACCCAGGTTAGATCTGACAGGTTAGGGTAAAGAGTAATGTAGGGTGGTCAGGGAGACGCACAGGTCTAGACTCTGGAGGAAGATGTGCAATTCTAAATAGGGATTGCAGGTGGTTATAAGTGGGACCTACATATGGTTCTACTGTATTTTTTGCAGATTCACCCTCGGTGAATCTGGAGCTCACTGGTTATATCGGTTGGCCAGAAAGTTTCAGGGATTCTCTTGTCTCCAACTTCCTGGTGTTGGGATTATGGCAGATAGTTTACTGGCTGAGCAGTATTTCAGGCCCCATTTCATTTAATTGTCCCCTAATTTTCTCAACAGAAACACTGGACTAGTAATAGGATGTAAGTTTTAAGCACTGTTAAAGAATCTTATCATCTTCAGACCTTTCTGCTTGTGAGGTGAATTACATGGAAGTTGTCATTTTTCTGACAGGGAGATCATTTCTCTGTTCAAGTTTGCAGAGAAATCTAGGCACATTCAAAAACAGCTTTTCATAACATGTGAACATGGCTGTTACTTAAGCTGCCCAGAAGAAAACAGTATAAATACGTTAGGGCCACATCAACCATTGACTGGTCTATATGCATAGACATGGAGGGAATAAGCTCCTGCCTGTCCCTGTTTTCTCCATTATGGAAATATAAATCAGTGTCTGATTTTCAGCATTGATGGTAACAGATTTCAACAAATAAATGCCTTTGCTCTTTGGAGTTGATGGTGCTGATAAATTAGTCGTAAGATTGATATTGCATGATAAGAATTCCCTTTGCTGTCCTTCATCCTGCATGTTATTGGCAAGGAAATAATTCTCACCCAGGATCCCAAACTTCTATACTTTATAGCTGAAGGGTTTTGAGATGCTCCTAAGTGCCTTCTGCATATGCATGGAGGATGCATGTTCTCTATACAACTGTCCTTCTATGTTCCAGCTGATCAAACAGCATAGATCAATGATTTTCAGCCTGTGGGTTGTGACCCCTGGGTCACATATCGGATATCTTGTATATAAGATATTTAGATTACAATTTATAATAGTAGCAAAATTACAGTTATGAAGTAGCAATAAAAACAATTTTATGGTTGGGGGTTATTGCAACATGAGGAACTGTTTTAAAGGGTCACAACATTAGGAAGGTTTAGAAACACTGGTGTAGACAATGCTAAAAACGCTCAACCTTACATGGTGACATGTGCTTGCAACCTTAATGCTGGGGAGACAGAGACAGGCAGATCTTTGGGGCTCACTGGGTAGACAGTCTAACCCACTTAATAAGTCTCACAGCAGTGAGAAACCTTATCTCAAAAATGATAGGTGGATGGTACCTGAAAAATGATATCTGAAGTTGTCCTCCAGCCCCCATATACAGGTTGCATACATGTGCACCTGCTTATACACATGGACACAGAAAACCCTGGCTTACTTAATAGGTTTCTCCACCTACACAGTAAGCCAATTCAAACCAAATTAAGAGTATAAAGGCAGGTTTATTGAGAGGCAGCTCTGGGGGGGGGGGTGATTCACAGATCTCACAGGTAGAGGTCAATGAAGTAACACCCCTGGGCTAAAGCAAGGGAGTTTTATAAAGCTTAGGCAAGGAGTTATGATGTGTCAGCTAGGAGCTGAGATTATGCCTGTATATGCTCAAAAACTGAGCCCCTGGTGGGCACTCTTGGGTGGGTTGCCAGAGACACAGAGACAACAGGTCATGATGAAGTGCTAGCTTGGAGTTTTCTTTGTTGGGGTAGGATTAAGGGAAGGAAAGTAGATGAGGTTTCCTAGTTTGTACAGGGATGAGCATGGGTCCCAGCCAAACACAACTCAGTACCAAGGCAGGTCAACATCCTACATTTTGTAGGCTCAACAACACTTCACAGGCAATGAAGAATAGTTCTACTTAAAAATCTTATGTTAGTGTTAGATACAACAGGCTGCAGTGTAGCAGGAAGCTCAATGCTGGCTATTTTTTTCTGAAAAAAAAAAAAAAAAAGCACCAATGAGTTCAGTTTCCAAAGAGCTTCAGGAGAGGCAATAGTAATGTCTTGGGACTGCAAGAAGTTGCTCAAGCGAAAAAGAGGCCGTGACGGCTTGCTTGATTTTCTGAGTTGATGTATCAGGGTGGTAGTCTGGGAATGCAGCTTCTAAGAGGTATGTTTGATTTTAAGTGACATTTGAAACTCTGCAGAAGTAACCTTCTCACTTCCATGGTTGAGCTTTACATCAGTCCTGGACCTCTATGATACTGGAGAGTCAACTAGTCTACACTGGTAATTGATAACCAGATACATTTTGCAGGGCTAAGTCCAGAAGAAACCAGGAAAACTCTGAGAGCTTTGTCTGGAGACTTGGATATTTCATTCACATGCATTTCCAGTGGTTGGACACTATTCCCCTCACCTCTCAGGGACTCCATGTCCTTTTATGTTCTGTGAGAGTTAGAATAGGACATTATTAAGGAATTGGATTCTGGTGTCCTGCAATGGAGAATTGTAGCAGCTCTTTAGAGTTGTGCATATTCAAGACTTTCTTCTGCACCAGTGTCCAAAGTATGCGTTCTATGAACACCATGCTGGGGGATGTTTAGAAATGCAAGTTGAAACTGGAAACAACCCAGATGTCCCTCAACGGAAGAATGGATTAAAAAACTGGGGTACATACATCTACACAATGGAATATTACTCAGCTATCAGAAACAATGAAATTATGCAATTTGCAGCCCAATGGATGGAATTAGAGAAGCTCATCCTGAGTGAGCTAACCCAGACTCACAAAGATGCACATGACATTTATTCACTTATAGTTGGATTTTAGCTATATAGTACAGGATATCTATACTACAACCAACGCACCAAAGGGAACATGGATATAGACTTTTTGCTTGTTTTCTTGTTTTTTAGTTTTCTCTCCCTGGCAATGAGACACTTTTCACTGGTGGTACTGCCTTGTAGGCCCCCAGTGTATGAGGAGGCTCTTGGCCCTCATATGACTTCTGAACTGGGGCGAGGGACTGTTATGTAGGGACACTCCACTCCAGAGGAGTGAGATGGAAGGGATAGGGGGTAGAGGGTGGGAGAGTGGGGCTGGGAAGGGGGGAAAGAGGACAATATGATGGAGATGTAACCTGAAGCAACAAATAAATACATTTATTAAAAAAAAAAGAAATGTAAGTTGAGCTGGACGTGGTGGCGCACATGTTTAATCCCAGCACTCAAGAGGCAGAGGCAGGCAGATCTCTGCGAGTTCAAGGCCAGCCTGGTCTACAAAGCAAGGCTAGGACAGTCAAGGATAGACAGAGAAACCCTGTCTTTAAAAACCAAAATAAATAAACAAACAAACAAACAAACAAACAAACAAACAAACAAACAAATAAATAAATAAAAAAGAAAGAAATGCAAGTTGATAGGCTTCCCTCATGAGACCTATCCACTGAGGAGTTCTGGGAATGGGACACAGCTGTGTGAGTTATAGAAAGCCCTCTTGGATGTTGTTGACACTTGTTCAACCTGGACTACAGTTCTCTAGAATAGGGCTTCCTAAACATTTTCCACTAGTAACCCTATTTTCCCTGAAAAAATTTCATGCAAACCCAGTACAGAGGTATGTGAAATAGGTATACAAATGAATCATTCCCTGATAATAAATCATAAAAATTAATTAAATACAATTATTTAATGTAAATGTAATTTAATTATTAAAATGCAAACAAATTTGTAAACTAATGAGATGGAGATGCTTATTTAATTTTATATAAAGAATAAATCTTTCTGGATTATTTAATACTTTAGGAGAGACAACATCTTCACATTTAAAAGAGTTGATTGGTATTTTGATTTCATAATCATCAATGCTGAGAATACCACTTCTCATAAACGCTTGGTACAAAATGGCCAAAATAAACTTTCTTTTTCTTTTTCTTGAGACAGGGCCTCAGTGTGTAGTCTTGACTGGCCTGGATCTTGCTATATAGAACAGGCTGGCCTCGACTTAGATATTCACCTGCCTCTGCCTCTCAAGTGCTAAGATTCAAGGTACCACACCTTGCTGGCAGAAGCATACTTAAGGTCATTTCAGACATTATTGGGAATTCTGTCGTTTGGTGAAATCTTATGAAACTCAAGTCAGGAACTCAAACACTAGCTTAAAAAAATCAAACATTTAAACATAATACAGTGTAAGAAGATATGAATTTGATACTTACATGCCGAGGAAAATATTAAATCCTTTTGTTCTGCAGTTAAAGCATTATGCTTTAATAACAGCAGGAAATTCTATGTGTACAGTAAAAACATTTCAATTCATAGCATTCAACAGTCTCAAATATAAGTTCTGCTATTTCAAGCAGCATTTTTGGCATTGCATGGCATGGTGGACAGTGCCAAATGTGCATGCTACTTGTTTAGTACCAAGCTGCAGTGAAGTTCTGTGATGCAGTACCAGCAAGTGCTGTCAGAAACAACTTAGATTCATTATATGTTTGACTTTTAAATTAAGTTTTGGTTATTGGGAATTCAGACACTTTTTACTGTTACCAATTTTCTCATGATTCAATTACAAACCTTTTACGACCCATAGCTTAAGAAGTATTTGTATGGCCTTGGGGGGATATGATGACTTCCAAAGGATGTTGAAATGACTTTTCCCTCAAATATCATCACCAAAATAGGTAAATATGCAGCTCAGGTGTTGGAACTTTGACATTTCTCACAAGGTCACGGTACATTTTGGTATATTGAACACTCATGAAAGTATTCAGGACAGGCAATTTCATTTGTGTCAGGGGCTAAGGAGATGGCTCAGTGGGTAATGAGGACCTGAGTCAAGATTCCTATGTCCCACATAAAAATGGTAGGCATCCACAGTGGGTTGGTACCAAGTTCGGGGTGGAGTATGGAGAAAGTGGGTGGGATGGTGGGACTGGGAGGAGGGAGGGGAATAGTGATTGGAATGTAAAGTAAGCAAATTGATAAAAATTTAAAAAGTGGTGGGCATCCAACCTCAGAACTTGATGGTAGGTGACAAGTAGTACGCAGAGATATGTAGATTTCTTGAACTTTGATGGCTAGCCAGTCTGGTGGAATCAGTGAGAAAGGCCATGTTTCAAAAGTAATATGGAGAACAACTGAAGTGCCTGATCTTGACTTCTAGCCTCCACAAATGCAGATTTATACACACCCTCTCTTGATTTTTTGTTTGCGTCTCTCAAACTCATTTACATGCAGTTTCATTCACCCTTTGTAAGACCTGTTTACTTCCTGTCAAATGTGCATGTAGGGATCAGTATTGACCAAGGACCCCTAAGACCAACTTTCATCCCAAAGGAGATTTATTTGGCCTAGAGTGTCAAATAGCAAGGAATAAGAGACAAAGGCAGGAGATAGAGAATGAAGAAAAGGGGAAAGGAACAAGGGAGGAGAGTAGGGGTATTTGTCCTAGAGGGACTAAGGACTGCCTCTGGCTTGAGAGGAGACAGACATGGCTCTTAAGCAAATGGCAGTTTATAAAGGTAAAAGGGGAAAGAAACCTTATGTTAGATTGAGGTGTTTAATTTTAATTGGGCATGTTAATTAGGTGAGCCAAAGGTATCTTTGGATTGCTGGAATTTAATACTTTGATAGGTAGACCTTGGTAGTCAGCTTCAGAATAGACCTTGGCAGCTAGCTTTAGGATTATAATACAACAGTTTTTAGCAAGGCAGAAGGAATGGGGAGAAGGGCAAGGCCTGCCAGAGCCATCCATGTGTGCCATGCCAGGCTGGCTAGAGTCCCTTCATTTCACACTTGAGAATTCTTCTGTGGAGCAAAGGAACAGGTCAAGTTGTTTGAGAACTGGGAAGATGAATTGGTCAGGCCAGCCCTAGGGGAAATGGGGGCCAATGGAGTTTTGGGGAGGATAGAAAAGGCTTTTTAAAACATATATAAAAGGCCTTTTTTTCTATTCAGAATGCTGACTCTGCCTGAGGGTTGATATCCCTCTATTAGGGCTTCATCTCCTGGTTTGAGACTTTAATCTCAGATAGATTATAGGTTGGCAATGTGTCTCAGTGATAGAGCACTTACCTGGGATGCACTAGGCTCTGTATTGAAAAAAAATCAGCTAGAACATGAACACACTTGAGAACTGTGCCCCTGTTCATTCCCTAAATGTTTTCTGAAAAGCTTTCTAAGTGTAGGAAAATCAATAGGACACTAAAACACCTTCATTATTTTAATGTGGAAGATGGATGAATGTGTGACCTGTTTTGGAACAGTTACATTAACAGGCATGCAGTAGGCTTCATGTGACTGCATTTTCAATGTCTATGCATTTTCAAACTTTTCTACTGTGGTGAAGAAGGTAGTCTGAAGGTGTTTGGAATGCTGGGCTGCAGTTTTGCTTTCATCCAGTATTTCCTCACTATGTTCTCATTCCTCTCTTTTGGAATTGGAATGTATATTTTGTGTCATTTTGCATTGGAAGGATGTAATTAGCATTTTGATTTTATATGGGGTTACAGTTAAAAGATTGACTTGAATCTCAGAGGAAACTTTGGACTTTTGAACAGTTTTGAACCATGAAAGACTATGAGGACATTTGAAGTTGGAATTAATGCACTTTGTATAATGAAATGGCTGTGGGCTCATGAGGACCAGGGAATGGAATGAAATTGTTTTAATGAGAAATGTTGTCAATGGGCTCAGGTATTTGAACACTTGGTCCCCAGCTGGTAGTGTTGTTTGAAGTTATGGAACCTTTAGGAAGTGGAGTCTTGTTGGATGAAATGTGTCATAGGACAGTGGCCTTTGCCAGACTTTCAGTTAACACTCTGCTTCATGTCTGTGATTTAAGATGTGATCTCTCCGATCCTCGCTTCAGCTGCCCAATGCCATACCTTCTCCACCATTATGGTCTCTTCCATAGTTGCTTTTGTTACTGGTGTTTTATCAAGAAAAAAAAACCTAATTTTTGTTTTTCACAACAAAAAGTAGTGAATACACCATCACAACGTGTACGGTCATTTCCTTTACCATAATATTGTAAGCAAATGTTATAGACAAGTAGATCTAACAATGTCACATTCAAACATAACTCCATTAGTATCATAAGTTGTGTAGTAAGGACATCTGGAGACATTCACTCAGTGAGCACCATTCAAGGCTATGAATATCCATTTGACTGTTTGAAAACCACAGGCAGAGTGAGGAGAAAGCTCTCTGTCTATGCAGTAGTGAAACTGCAACTTAGTAATCAATTGTATTTATTAATAAGTATAAACTGTAATTCCAATTGCTGGTGGAAGAGCTAGCAGGCTGGTGGGAGGCCAGCAGGCCTGACTCACCTTAGAGGCCTATAAGCCTGGAAGGGGGGCCTGGTGGGGCAGCTGCCGAATATTTATTAATGATTTTAAACTGTTATTTTAGGCCAGTGGAACAGCTGGCAGTGACATGGCAGGGTAGCCGCCAGGGCCTCCTGTGAAGCCTGTGGCCAGAAGCCTATAGGTCTGCCTTAGCTAGAGGCCTGTAGCCCTTTCAATCTGAAACCCATGGGAGCCTTTTTCCCAATAATTAAATACACCAAGACCTTTTTAACGTTTCAATGCTTAGGCCTTAGCTGGGGAGATTCTCAACCAGCTCACTTAAATTAATCCCAGACCACCTAATCACAACTAGCCATGAGGCTTGCTGTACATTCCAGAGCTCTCAGACACATCTGTCTGCTTCTGTGTCTCCTGGTGGAAAGAGAGCTTCCTCTGTGTAATACCCAGGGTTCCTTTCTGGGTCTCAGGAAGTTCCACCTTCTTATACTCTTTCTGCCCAACTAATTTGCCATCAGCAACTTTTATTAACCAATCAGAGAGTGCCTCAGAAAGGGCAGTAACAAAATCTCTAGCACTGAAGTCAGTCTCTTAGAACTAATGTATTAGACCTTCCTCTAACACAGTAAATCTTGCTTTTACATAAAATTGTTGCCTTGCTGGGCACTACTAGCAAAGGAAAGTGTGCATCTTGGGCATCACTTCAACTGTTGTAAATATCTTAGTCTCATAGTTGCTGTCATGAAATATACTGACATAAAATATCTTAGTGGAGAAAGGATTTATTTTAGATCAAAATTCTTGGTTACAGTCTGCCCTTTAGGGGAATTTAAGGTAGGAACATCAGTCAAGTAACTAGTTCCATTTACAGACAAGAGCAGAGAATGTATGCATCCATGCTTAGTACTCAGCTAGCTTTCTTTACTCTTATACAGTCCTTAGCCTGAAACCAGAGAATTGTGCTGGCCAACTTTCTGGCTGGGTCTTTCCACACAAATAAAGGCAATTAAACAATCATTTACTGACATGCCCACAGGCCAACTTGATCTATACCATCCCTCATTGTGACTCAATTAAAACTCATTATCACAATAGCCCTACAAATTTATGGGGTCAAAAAAGGGAGACTGTTATTCTGAGAGCCTTTGCTGAGGTAGTGCTCTGTTAGTACCCTCATTTCCAGCCTGACCATTCACCTAGTTCCTGCTCAACTCCCAAACTGGAAGGGATGAACTTACAGAATGCCTTCTGAGTGAGTTTCCAAGGTTGTCATTTATGATTCCACTGGAAACCCCTGCCCACTTCCTTGATGAACTCA
Source organism: Lophiomys imhausi (assembly GCA_907164525.1). Lineage (NCBI taxonomy): Eukaryota > Metazoa > Chordata > Mammalia > Rodentia > Muridae > Lophiomys > Lophiomys imhausi. Next base: position 699,947 of record CAJQZJ010037392.1, on the reverse strand, counting down.
AGCACCCATTTTTCTGGAGGTGAGTGCCTGGTCAGTTTCAGACTACATTTGTATTCAAGTTCTACAGTTACTGGCACAGAGAAATTTATTTTGTCTTCTGCATAAATCAGCATTCCTGGCTTGTTCCAAGGGAGCTTACCTATAACACACAGACCTTGTGACTCAGCAGTAGTGGCCAGCAACTTCTTCTTA
>CAJQZJ010037392.1:650791-661103 GCA_907164525.1 Lophiomys imhausi | reverse complement strand
CAAAATAAGCCCAGTCAAAGCATTGAGACAAACAAAACAAAACACACAACAAACAAACAAACAACCCTCCAAAAATACTACTGAGTTCATTTTGTGTTGGCTATCTACTGCTGGGCATTGGGCTGCCATTAAACGTGGTTTTGTATACCCAGTGAGACCCATTAGAGAAAAAAAAAAACCTAATTTTTCTTTTGCAAGTAGATGAAAATTGGAGATAGCTTCTAGGTTAGGGATGGGAGCTCATGTCCACTTTCATTCTCAGTGCTGGAACCCCATCTTAACTCATGGCTTAGACCCATGCAGGTCTTGAGAATGCTACTTCAGTCTTTTTAAATTCATATGTGCATTAGTCTTGTGTATAGAAGACCCTGTTTTCTTGGTGTCTTTTATCCCTATTGCTTCTTACAATATTTCTGTCTCCTCTTCCACAGAGTTCTTTGAGTCCTGAGGGGAGGGACTTGATGGAGACATCCCATTTAGGACTGAGTATTTCAAGGTCTCTAACTCTCTGCTTATTGTCTAGGTGTGTGTCTCTGTATTAGTTCCTGTCTACTGCAGGAGGAAGCTTCTCTGATTATGGCTGAGCAAGACATTGATCTATGAGTATAGCAGAATGTCATTAGGAATCATTTTATTGCTATGTTCCTTTAGCAGAACAGTAGTATTTGATTTTCTCCTATATCCATGGCTGATCTAGGTTTGTGGCCACCCAAGCAGTATCAGGCATGTATTCCATCTCATGGAGTGGGCCTTAAATCTAATCAGATATTGGTTTGTTACTCCCACAATGATTGTTCCATTATTGCACCAACATATCATGCAGGCAGGTCACCATTGTAGAGTGAAGAGTTTGTAACGTGACTAATGTTTACCTTTCTCCTCTGGTAGCATGCAGAGTACCTTCCAATACCACAAATACTTGCCAGTAGGGGTGAAAGGTCTATATAGGCACCATATCGACTTCACCATATTAAATAAGCTATATAGGTGTTGTCTTCAGCAATATGGCCTTTTCATCAGTTTATGGAGAACAAGCAATAGTCTTGGCAATAACTTGGTTTATTTTGGGATGTCCTTGGGGCCCTTTTGGCCAATAATTCAGTTGTATGTAACCCATTCCATGGCACTGGAAGTTATATATGGTAATGAGAGATATATAGTTGTGGCTTTGTCCCCCTATAATTTGGTGATTCCATTTAGATAACCGTAATATAAACAAATATTTTAAGGAGCTTCTACTGTAGTAGATTTCCATACTACCCCCCTCAAATGGTCCTTAAGATAGTGTGTTTCACTCCATATTCCCTCCCTCATCTCCCTCTCCCCTTTTCCTCCTTGTTGGATCCTCCACCAATTCTAGCCTGCCATCCATCTGTAACTATCTTTTTAAAAAATATTTATTACTTCAGGTTACATCTCCATCACAGTGTCCTCTTTCCACCCCTCCCAGTCCTGCCCTCCCATGCTCTACTCCCTATCCCTTCCATCCCACTCCTCTGGAGTTGAGTGTCCCTACATAACAGTCCCCTGTCCCAGTTGAGCAGTCATATGAGGGCCAAGAGCCTCCTCATACACTGGGGGCCTACAAGGCAGCCCCACTAGGGAAAAGTGTCTCATTGACAGGAAACAAAGTCTATGTTCCTGTTCCCTTTGGTGCATTGGTTGTAGTATAGTTATCCTGTACTATATGGCTAAAATCCCATTATAAGTGAATAGATGCCATGTGCATCCTTCTGAGTCTGGGTTAGCTCACTCAGGATGAGGTTCTCTAGTTCCATCCATTGGGCTGCAAATTGCATGATTTCGTTGTTTCTGATAGCTGAGTAGTATTTCATTGTGTAGATGTACCAGTTTTTTAATACATTCTTTGGTTGAGGGACATCTGGGTTGTTTCCAGTTTCTAGCTATTACAAATAAGGCTGCTATGAACATAGATGAAGAGATGTCCTTGTGGTTCTGTGAGGAATCATTTGGATGTATACCCAGAAGTGGTATGGCTGGGCTTTGAGGTAGAGCTATTCCAAGTTTTCTAAGATATCGGTAGATTGATTTCCATAATAGTTGCACAGGTTTGCACTCCCACCAGCAATGGAGGAGTGTTCCCCTTTCTCCACAACCTCCCCAGAATGTGCTGTTATTTGAGCTTTTGATCTTAGCCATTCTGACAGGTGTGAGATGGAATCTCAGAGTTGTCTTGAGTTGCATTTCTCTGATGATTAAGGATGCTGAACATTTCTTCAAGTGTCTCTCAGCAATTAGGGATTCCTCCTTTGTGAATTCTCTGTTTAGCTCTGTTCCCCATTTTTTGATTGGATTATTTGGTTTCTTGGGATTTAATTTCTTGAGTTCTTTGTAAATTTTGGATATTTTCCCTCTGTCAGATGTGGGGTTGGTGAAGATTTTTTTCCCAATCTGTAGGCTGCCATTTTGTTTGAATGACAGTGTCTTTTGCCTTAGAGAAGGCTTTAAGTTTCATGAGGTCCCATTTATTGATTGTTGGTCTTAGATCCTGATCTGTTGGTGTTCTTTTCAGAAAGTTGTCACCTGTGCCTATGAGTTCAAGGGTTTTCCCTACTTTCTCTTCTAATAGATTTAGTGTGTCAGGCCCTATGCTAAGGTCTTTGATCTACTTGGAGTTAAGTTTTGTTCAAGGTGATAAGTATGGGTTTAATTTCATTCTTTTACATGTGGAAGGTATATTTACATGTGAAGGTATATTCTTTTGTGTTTGGGTGAAATGTTCTATAGGTATCTGTTAGATCCATTTGGTTCATGACTTCAATTAGACTCATGATTTCTCTGTTTGGTTCTCTGCCCATTGCTGTGAGTGAGTGTTGAAGTCTCCCACTACTAATATGTGGGGATTGATATGTAGTTTAAGCTTTAGAAGAGTTTCTTTTTACAAATGTTGTATTTAGGGCATAGATATTCAGTATTGAGATGTCATCTTGATAAACTTTTCCTTTAACAAGTATGTAGTGCCCTGCCCTATATTTTTTGATTAATTTCAGTTGAAAGCCTATTTTATTTGATATTAGGATGACTACTCCAGGTTGTTTCCTGGGACCATTTGCTTGGAAAACCTTTTCCTAGCCCTTTACTCTGAGGTAGAGTTTATCTTTGTTAGTGAGCTGCATTTCTTATGTCCAGGAAAATGATTGGTCTTGTTTATGGATCCTTTCTGTAAGCCAGCATCTTTTTAGTGGGGAGTTGAGTCCATTGATGTTGAGAGGTATTAATGACAATAATTTGTTATTTTCTGTTATTTTTATGTCAGTGGTGGTTGTGTGTTTGTGTGTTTCTTTTGCTTTAGATATAGTGGAGATTTTTGTTTTCTGTGTTTGCTTGGGTGTAGTTAACTTCTCTGGGTTGGAATTTTCTTTCTAGCATCTTCTGTAGAGCTGGATTTATGAATAGATATTGTTTAAATTTGGCTTTGTCATGGAATATCTTGTTTTTTCTGTCTATGGTGATAGAAAGTGTTGCTGGGTATAGTAGTCTGCGCTGGCACCTATATTCTCTTACGGCTTGTAGGACATCTGCCCAGGCCCTTCCGGCTTTTAGAGTTTCTGAAGAGAAGTCAAGTGTAATTCTGATGGGTCTACCATTATATGTTACTTGACCCTTTTCCCTTACAGCTTTTAATTTTCTTTCTTTGTTCTGTACATTTGTAGTTTCAATTATTATGTGGTGAGAAGAATTTCTTTTCTGGTCTAATCTACTTGGTGTTCTGTATGCCTCTTGTAATTTTACTGGCATCTCTTTCTTTAGGTTTGGGAAATTTTCTTCTATGATTTTTTTGAAAATGTTTTCTGGACCTTGGAGTCTGGAGTCTTCTCTTTCATCTATGCCTATAATTCTGAGTTTCTGTCTTTTCATTGAGTCCTTGATTTCTTGGATAATGTGGGTTAGAACTTTTTTAAATTTCTAATTTTCTTTGGTTGTTGTACTGATTTCTTCTTTTGAGTCTTCCATGCCTGACATTCTGTCTTCCATCTCTTGTATCCTATTGGTGATACTCATGACCATAGTTCCTGTTCTCTTTTCTTGGTTTTCCACTTTCAGGATTGTCTCTGCTTGTGTTTTCTTTATTGTTTCCATTTCCAATTGCAAGTCTTGAACTGTTTTATATATTTTCTGCTCCAATTTGGTTGTCTTTGCCTGCAAAAATTTCAAATCTTTCATAGCTTTGTCACTTTCCCACTCATGTTTGACTGAGGTAGCTTGGAGGTCTTTAATGGAATTCTCCATTGCTTTCATTTGTAGAATTGTGACTTCTTTAAATTCTTTCAGGGATTTATTTTCTTCTTGTAAGGCCTCTATCATTTTCCTTAGTATAGATTTGTCATCCTTTTCATGTGTTTCAGCTGGGGTGGGATATTCTGGAATTGCTAAACTAGCATAGCTGAATTTTGTTGGAGACATATTTCCCTGACTTTTGTCACTTCTGTTCTTTTGCTGGCCTTTAGACATCTGGTCATTTGTAGGTGTTTATTCCTGGTGCTTTCTGGACTTGGTGCCAAGGAAGAAGCTTTGGTGTAGAGGCCATATAATCTTGTTGATCTGTACCTCTCCACAAGCTGGATGGGGCCTTGTGTTGGGCTCTGGTACTCAGTGGGCCTCCCATAGCTCACCCTTCCCTGTTGTGTCCCAACTGGATTCTCAGGTCAGGGGTTGGGGTGAGATGTGTTATTCCTGCCTGCAGGTTCCTGAGATTCAGTTAGTCTTCTTAGAAATGTTGGTGGGGGTCAACAGGCCACAGACCATAGGGTAGAACTATAGTTCCCCTGCAGTTTATGCATCAGGACCTGGATTGTGGACCTCCCAAGCTGTTCTTAGGGGTCTTTCAGGTTCTACATGCACCTTAAAACCAGAAGCACTGTGATCTGGTACAGCCCATGTCACCCAGGTAGTGAGCAATGATCCAGGGTTGTTTCACTGCTCCAGGGTCAGAGCTCTCTGTGTTGTAGCCTTGGTGTTCAGCTGAGAGGCAAGGCAAGTACCAGCAGGGAGTTCCTATGTGGAGTTCACACCCTGTCCACAGTACTTGGATTCAGGGTATCTCAATTGCCTTTTCTGACCAAAATTACTGTGCTCTAGTCCAACCTGCCTGAGCCGTGAGTGCTTTTGGCAGTTTCCTTGTAGCTAGGGTGTCAGGACTGTGGTCAGAACGGTGGTGTTGGTCCTCCCAGGCTCTCAGGGGCATCCCAATTTCAACCTGTGTCTCTCAGTCAGAAGCTCTGTGGTCCAGTGCCATCCATTCGCTGGGGCAGCACCCAATGGTCCAGAACTGCTTTACTGCTCTGGACCAAGATCTAGATGTTGTAGACTGAGACTGTAGACTGAGTGCCCTGCCAAAGTGGGAGTGGACAGGGAGTTCCAATACAGAGTTCACAAGGTGTCTATAGTGCTTGGAGTCAGGGGAAGCTCAGCTGCCTTTTCCCTGGCAGAAGCGCTGTACTCCAGATCAGCCTGCCTGGGTCAGTGGGGCTTCTAACAGTTTCCATGTAGCTAGGGTGTCAAGACTGTGGTATGGTCTTCTTAAGCTACTCTCAGGGGGGGTTCTCAGGCACAACCTGTGCCTCTCTGTCAGAAGCTCTGTGGTCTGGTGCCACCTACTCACTGGGGTAGCATGCAGTGTTCCTGACATGCTTTACTGCTCTGGGTGGAGGTCTCAATGGTGTGGATTGAGGCTATCGACTGAGTTCCCTGCCAAAATGGGCAAAGACAGGGAGTTCCCATGGAGTTCACAAGGTGTCTACTTCTCTTAGAGTCAGGGTAAACTCAACTGCCTTTTCCCTGCCAGAAGTGCTGTATTCCACAAAAGCATGCCTGGGTCTTCGGGCGCTTCTGACAGTTTCCCCTGTAGCTCGGGTGTTAGGACTGTGGTTATGGTCCTCCCAAGCTACTTTCAGGTGATTCGGAGGGATAACCTGTGCCTCTAAGACTGAGGCTCTGTGAACTAGTGCAGCCTGGTTGCTTGGGCTGCACACAATGGTCCAGAACTGTTTACTGCTCTGTGCTGACATGTAGATGAGTACCCATTGGAGTGCCCAGCTGAGGGGACAGGCTAGGGATAGGGTCAGGGAATTCCAATGTGTAGTTTATAAACTGTCCACATTGCACTTGGGCTCAGGGAAACTCAGCACCCATTAATTTGATCCATCAGTTACAGATCAGCTAGATGCTGCCATGTTGCAAATCCTAGGGAGAATCATCCTCAGTCTTACTGTAGTGACTCTGCTGGTCTTCTTTTGGGTGTGAGAACAACTGCACAGAAGCCGTGGACTCAGGAAACTGAGAAGGGCCTGCGTTTGGAGGTCAAAGCCCCCAGCTGGTGTCCTGAAGGGATCTGACCTGCTGACTCTTCCACTATGGCGTAAAGTGCTCTGTCTCATGTATCTGGTGTCTCTGTTCTTCCAGTGTCCAAATGTCCAGTACAGAGTTCTTTTTAGTCCCTGTCTTTGCTGGGCAAGACCAGATATGCTTATGCCTCTCAAACTGCCTTTCAGCAGGAGTATATCTCTGTGGTAGTCCAGTTGGTCTTCCTGATGTTCAGAATGTGTCTGAGCTTATCACTGCCATCTTGCTGAGTTCCATAAGGTCCCATTTTATTGATTGTTGGTCTTAGAGCCTGAGCTATTGGTGTTCTGTTCAGAAAATTGTCACCTGTGCCAATGAGTTTGAGGTTTTTCCCTCACTTTCTCCTCTATTAGATTTAATGTGGCTGGTGTGTAGGGATGTTGGAGAGAATCTAGGGTGAGTTGGGGAGGGGAAAGAATATGATCAAAATTTATTCTCAAATAATATATAAAAGCATTGTTTAAAAAACCTGACAAAACAACAGTCTACTTCTGTCAAAACTGGGTAGGCAAGTCTTTCATAATTCTTTCTTTACAATTAATGTTTATCTTCGGCCAAGAGGCTGAAGATAGATGCACTAATGTATGGACACAAATTGGGGACAGTTTAAGCAACCAGTTGTCTGTCATTTCTTAGTTTTGGAAGTTGCTGGTTCTGTACTTCTTGTATAATCAGATATATTTATCTTTCTCAGGTCTCTGATGTGGTTGAAGACTAGGTAGTTATAGTCTCATAGTTAAATTTTAAGTTGTTTAGGAATTAAAAGGATGTTCAAGGCCTAAGAAGATGTTTTTAAGTTGTTAATGCAAGTTAGGATTGTCAAATGCCTTGTAAGGCAGGACTCATTCTCAATTTGCAGAGGACTGCAGAATCTCTAGTGAAGGAAATATGGTTAGCACTTGCCCTAGCATCAGAAGTTCCCAGACTTTAGTCTCTTTCTGAATCTAGAATCTATACTGCACTCATTGGCCACTCTGTGTTCACTATTGTTTACAACCTAAAGTCACTATTGTGAAGTCAAAGTGGGGACCATTTCAGTGACAAAGGACTCTCTGGGGGATTTTGCTTGAAATAACAGAGGAGTATTTTCTACATTGTGGGGAAGCTACTGTAAAGGTCCTTCGAGGAATGAAGACATTCCTCTAAAGAGATACTTGCACTCTTTGACTTTCAAATTATTGAGACAATGGGCCCCATGAAACTGGAATTTCCTTGTGAGTCTCATGCTGAGAGAAGGAAATAGCTGAAGGCAGCTGTCAGTCAGAGGTAGAAATTGTGACCTAAGAAAAGATTTTGCTCACTTCTGACAACTTGTTGGATAACTTTGCAAGAGAGACTGGAGCCAAAAGAGGTCAGTAATGGTTGGGGTCATACCTTCCTTCACTAGGACTGCTGAGCCATGCACAGCTCTTGCCCGCATATCAGGGCTCTGAAGGTGGCTTGGGGGTCACTGGACCTCTTTATTTGTTCAGTTTCCCAAAGTTGCCACATTGACTAAATCTCCCTTTTAAGCCTTACTTGATGGTGGGAGGGAGCTAGTTTGTATCAGCTTTTCATGCTTTTGTTATTAGTTTGATTTCTGCCCTTCTGGAATCTGAAAGTTTGAAATCTCTGGGACTTTTAACCTGGGACACACACCTTGCTAGGATTAATGATCAAAAAAATTATTGATTTATGAACTGTGTTCTTAGATATTTGAGTTGTTCATCATTCTTAGGTGGTGGAGACAGATCCACGAATTGGAAGGTATGAATTTATACACAGAGGTCTTACTGCTGGACGAGCCTTCTCTTTAAATGAAATTCATTTGGGTAGAAAGTGAGTCCAAAGGCAGTACTTGGATATACTTTTCCAGAGTACTTCTTGGGTGCAGGATGATTTTTTACTGTGTGTGATATGTTCCACAGCAAGTTCAATTAAAATAATATCACGTGAACCTGTTTCTGCCTGACTCAAAGGACACCAAACATTGCTTTATATCTGGAGTGTATCAGCCTGAATAAAAAGTTGGTAATGGGAAATGATGGTGACCTTCATTTTTGCATTAACAAGTAGTAGACTAGTCCTGGCTCTGTATTCATTCTAGTATTTTCTTTTACTTATTTTTATATCTCTGTGTGTGAAGTTGTGCATTCTCAAGCATGGAGGCCAGAAGACAACTTCCATTTTTGTTCCTCAGGCACTGTGCACTTTTTTTGAACAGAGTTCTTTCTAGACTCAATCTCGACAAGTAGGTAAGGCTGACTAGCTGTCAATGATCCACAAATTTCCTCTTCTGTAGAGATTACAAGCACATGCCACCATGCCTGGCTTTTGTTTAAACATAAATTCTGGGAATTTGAACTCAGGTCTTCCTGTTTGCATGACAAATACTTTCACTGACTGAGTTATCACATCAGCCCCTAACTGTATATTTTGAATGGTAACTTCCACCCAACAAATAGCAACTCCATGGCTATGATGAAAAAAAAAAAAAAAAACCTGACAGAAATCCAAAGAGTAGAGAAGACATTGCCTGTTCACCTGATCATGAATATCTTATATTTTTTTTGTAATTCCCTGACCTGTATTCTGAGATGCTATTGCATGCCATAATGTTCTCTTTTTCTGTCACTAAAGTTAATAATTCTCTATTTCTTTAACACATTCCTTTCCATATCTACTTTAAAATATTTTATGTGTGTGGATGTTTTACCCTCATATGTGTCTGGGTACCACATGTTTGAAGTTCTAAAGGAGATCAGAAAAGGATGGTAGATGCCCTGGAATTGGAGTTACAGATGGTGGTGGAATGCCATGTGGTGTTGGGATTCAAACCATGGTTCTCTGAAAGAGCAGCCAATGTTCTTAACTGCTGAGAAATCTCTGCAACCTTCAATCGCCACCTGTAATGACAGTGTTCTTTTTTTCCATTTCTTCTAACTCATCTTTCTTATTTCCTTCTTCTTTCAGTCTCATTATGGGTTGAAAATCTTGTGGACTGTGGGTTCATGTATATGAAAGAGGGTCTTGGAATAAAGCAGACATTGCTTAGGAGAAAGTAGCTTTGCTTACTGAAGCTTGTGAACCCTGTTGCCAGAAGCAGGAGGAACAACAATTCAGTTCACTCTTGTTGTTACAAACATAGTGAGTTCAAGGTCAACCTGAACACCCAATCCAAACCAAACCAATCCAAAACAAAAACTCTGTGTAACATTTCCCTTGCTTACCTGTACACAAAGGGTCTTTGCTTCAGAGATTATGTAGGAAAGAAATGAAAAAAGTATTTTGTTTTTTGTTTTTGTTTTTGAGACAGGGTTTCTCTGTGTAACCCTGGCTGTCCTGGACTCACTTTGTAGACCAGGCTGGCCTTGAACTCCCAGAGATCCGTCTGCCTCTGCCTCCGGAGTGCTGGGATTAAAGGCGTGCACCACCACGCCCGAGAAATTAAAAAAAAAATGTTTCCCTAAGAGCTACTGTGGGAACAGGAAAATGAGGAGAGACATAAAAGACTTATGCATAATTCCTGCTCTACAATCAATGTCTGTCAGAGAAAGGGGGCCAAATGGCTGAAGATTGATGCTGTAATGTATGGAGAGAAAATGGGAACTGTCCAGGCAGCCACTGGTATGTCATTTTTTAGGTTTGGAAGCTGCAGACCCTGCACTTCCTATATAATAAGATATATTTATCCCTCTCAGGTCTCTGAGGTGGTTGAAGAATAGATAGCTAGAGTCTCATAGTTAAATTTTGAGTTGTTTAGGAATCAAGAGGGTGTTCTGTATCTAAGAAGATATTTTTAAAATTGTGATGCAAGTTAGTATGAAAGCTGAGTTAGATATAGAACTTTAAACTCATGGAGATGGTTAGATAGTAGAATGTTAAAGTCAGGGGCCAAATACATATGGACTGGACATTGGGAATGTATGCTAAGCCATATAACTCTTATAATTGTGGCCTATTTATTTCT
>CAJQZJ010037392.1:631995-650691 GCA_907164525.1 Lophiomys imhausi | reverse complement strand
TGTATGCTAAGCCATATAACTCTTATAATTGTGGCCTATTTATTTCTGTTGTTTTGTATTGTATTTGTAGTTATAAGAAAAAGAACCATTTTGTGGACTGAAAGGGAGAGCTGTTGGGGGGAAAAAAGAAATACCTTCAACTAAAAAAAAAAAAAAAAAAGGGAAGAGGATGGGGGGTTGAGGGGGAGGAGGGTGGAAGGGTTGGACTAGAGGGGGGAGTAGGGAGGGGATTGTGATTGAGATGTAACTTGAAGAAATAAAAAATAAATTATTAAAAATAAAAAAAAGAAAAAAAAGACTTATGCAAATGTCACATGTTATCCAGGTGTCTTTAAAGACAGAATTCTAGTCATTTTCTTTCTTTCTCTTTCTCTTTTCTGTCTCTCTCTCTCCCTCTCTCTTTCCTCCCTCCCTTCCCTTCTCCCCCTCCCTCCCTCCCTCTCTCCCTCCCTCCCTCCCTCCTTCCTTCTTTCCTTCCTTCCTTTTTTTGTCCACTGCCATCTTCAGTTGTTCTGGGCACAACTACCTTCCTAGTACAAACTGTGCTGCTGGCAGTTACCCTGTTCTGAAGTAAACAAACTCATGACACATAAATGATGCATTTCAATAGCTCTTACAGAGTGTTCTTTCCCATGGTAGGATGTGGGCTGCCTCCTTAGAGGAGTGATGCTTTCATGACCCTGGGGGTATGAAAACTGTGGGTAGTTTCCCACTCTACTTGGTGATTCTCTTTTATGTTTTCAGTTAGAAAGCAACACGGTGCCGACCACAATTATTTTTTATTTTGTGTTTATCACACAAGGGGTCCTTTTAGTAAAAAAACTTCCAATTGGATGGGGGCAGGGTACCGAATGGATATTTTTCATTTCTCCAGAGTCTTATGTGCACAAATGACAAAATAGCACCTCATAAACTCCAGCAAGAGAACAGTCATTTTGCTGGAGTGAAGCAAGCTTTCCAGCCTCCTTCATTCTGCACAGGGGGAAGATTCTGCACAAACATTCATCTCTGCATTTTCAGTGACTTGGGATACTCTAATGTCCTTGGAGACTGAGTGCCTAGCATGACTGAGAAGGAGATTTCTCAGGGAAGATATTTATTTCATTTGAAGAAATGGGGAAAAGGGAAGGTGGTGCCTTGGTGCTGGAGAGATGCTTGGATTATAGGTACCCCTCCAACACCAACAAAAAAAAAAAAAAAAGAGAAAGAAAGAAAAGAAAAGTAGTTTCCTTGGCAACAAGAGATAAGAGAATGTACTTGTAAAATTCCACCACTGGCTCATTTTCAAGGATGCAATGAAGCAGATGGGTTCAGATCATTCAGGTATTACAGCTCTCCATTACTGAGTGTAGATAGAAGGAGCATAAATATTAAAGGGCTTTTGGTCTGTACTTGGCAACACCATAAACTGAGAACTCTTTCAGAGGAGAGCTTTCTAAATATCCATGTACTCCATCAACAATCCAAAAACAATATCTGAAGACCAAGTCCCTTAACATCAGAAAAAGAGACAGGCAGAGGTGGAAAAATCAGCGTGGTTGGGAAACGCAAGCTAAAAGACCCCAGTACTGTCAAATTTACCTGGAAAGGAAAGTTCACATTTGCCAACCTACAGGTTATCACTACAAAAACTCTACCACACTTGATTTTATATGGCCATTTTGCTTAGGAGAAAGTGGCTTTGCTTGCTGAGGCTTGTCAGCACTGCTGCCTGCAAGATGCTTTTGTTTTACTTAATTAAGTTCTATTTATAGTGAAAATACAGGTCTTCATTTTACAATGAAAGTCTTTTCAGATCTGTGTGTTTAAGTGTGTGAGAAAGCAGGGTAACTCAGGGACTCAGGTTCAAAGAGCTAAGGAGGAGAGTATCTTCTGATTGGCTAGCCATGGTAAGTTTTATGCCAACTTAATATAAACCAGAGTCATTAAGGCAGAGAGATTCAATTGAGATAATGCCTCTGTAAGAGTTGCCTGTAGTCAAGTCTGTAGTGTATTTTCTTGATTAATGATTGATGTGGGTGGGTCCATCTTACTGTGGGAAGTACCACCTTTGGGCTGATGGTCCTGGGTTCTATAAAATGTAGGCTGAACAAGCTATGAGGAGCAAGCCAACAAGCAGCATCTTGCCATATCCCCTGCATCAGCTTCTGCCTCCACGTTCCTGCCCTATTTGAGTTATTGTCTTAACTTCCTTTCATGATGAACAGTGATAAGGAAGTGTAAGCTGAATACACTTTTCTCCCCAATGTGTTTTTTTGGTCATGTTTCATCGCAGTAATAGAAACCCCTAAGCAACACATATGGGAAGGCTTTGTTCTTTGAACTGTAGATTGCTAAAATTTATTTTTAGCTTGTATTTGTGCTAAAGGAAAGTTTCAGTTCCTGTCATAGCTTTTGGTGACAATATGCTATATGCCTTGACACATTAAATAAATTTGTGGATAAAGTATTTTAAATTAACATTGTAAAGAGAAGAGATTTAAGAATTTATAAAATTGTTCATATGAAGTTGAGTATAGCTTTTTCCAGGTCTATAAAGAATTGTGTTGGGCCGGGCGGTGGTGGCACATGCCTTTAATCCCAGCACTTGGGAGGCAGAGGCAGGCAGATCTTTGCGAGTTCGAGGCCAGCCTGGTCTACAAAGTGAGTCCAGGACAGCCAGAGCTGTTAAACAGAGAAACCCTGTCTCGAAAAAAAAAATTGTGTTGATATTTTGATAGGAATTGCATTGAATCTATATATTGCTTTTGGTAGAATAGCCATTTTTATTATGTTGATCCTACCTATCCATGAGCATGGGAGATCTTTCCATCTTCTAAATGCCTCTTCCATTTCTTTCTTCAGAGACTTGAAGTTCTTGTTGTATAGGTCCTTTACATGCTTGGTTAGAGTTACCCCCAGGTATTTTATGTTGTTTGTGGCTACTGTGAAGGGGGTTGTTTCCCTTATTTCTTTCTCGGTATGCTTGTTTGTTGTATAAAGAAGGGCTTCTGATTTTTTTGAGTTAATTTTGTATCCAGCCACCTTGCTGAAGTTGTTTATCACCTGTAAGAGTTCTTTGGTGGAGTTTTTGGGGTCGCTTATGTATACTAACATATCATCTGTGAATAGGGATAATTTGACTTCTTCATTTCCAGTGTTTATCCCTTTGATTTCCTTTAGTTGTCTTATTGCTCTAGCAAGAACTTCAAGTACTATATTGAAGAGATATGGTGGAAGTGGACATCCTTGTCTTGTCCCTGAGTTTAGAGGAAATGCTTCAAGCTTCTCTCCATTTAATTTGATGTTGGCCACTGGCTTGCTGTATATTGCCTTTATTATTTATAGGTATGGTCCTTGTATGCCCGTTCTCTCCAGAACTTTTAGCATGAAGGGGTGTTGGATTTTGTCAAATGCTTTTTCTTCATCTAGTGAGATTATCATGTGGTTTTTTTCTTTTAACTGCAGACAGACTGCTGTCCGAAAAGGACAAACTTGGTAGCAGGGAAGTTGACAGCCTAGCTCTGCCAAGACAGCGTAGGTTAGTCCTTCATAATCCCTGCTCTACAATAAATGTCTGTCAGAGAAACAGGACCAAAAGGCTGAAGACTGATGCTGGAATGTATGGAGAGAAAATGGGAACTGTCCAGGTAGTCACTGGTTTGTCATTTCTTAGTACTGGAAGCTGCAGGCCCTGCACTTCCTATATAATCAGATATATTTATCCTTCTCAGCTCTCTGAGGTGGTTGAAGAATAGACAGCTTGAGTCTCATAGCTAAATTTTGAGTTGTTTAGGAATCAAGAGGGCATTCTAGATCTAAGAAGATGGTTATAATAGTGATGCAAGTTAGTATGAAAGGTAAGTCAGTTATAGAACTTTAAACTCATGGAGATGGTTAGAAGGTAGAAGGTTAAAGTCAGGGGCCAAATATGTATGAACTGGACATTGGGAAGGTATACTGGGCCATTTAACTCTCATAAATGTGGCATATTTAATTCTGCTGTTTTGTATAGAATTTACAGTTATAAGAGAAAGAACCATTTGTTGGATTGAAAAGGGAAGCTGTTGGGGGGGAAGAGGGTGGAAGGGTGGAACAGGAAGAGGGGATAGGGAAGGGTTTGCGACTGAGATGTAACTTGAAGAAAAAAAAATAAAGTACTATATATAAAAAAAGAATTTATAAAATGATATTTGGAAACTTTCTTGTGTGTTTTACTATGTAGCCTAGGCTCTCCTTAAACTCATCAGGATCCTCCTGATCTAGTCTCCATTAGTGCTAGGATGACAGATATTCACAATTACACCTTGTCTGAAATGAATCTATCTATCTATCTATCTATCATCTATCTATCTATCTATCTATCTATCTATCTATCTATCTATCTATCTATCTATCTATCTATCTATCTATCTGTCTATCTATCTATCTAATCCATCTATCTATCATTTATTCACCATCTACCTATTTTTCTTTATCTATATGATACTTACCTCGATTGCATATTTCTTTATCTAAGACCTTTAGATTTCCCTATTTTATGCATTTGAATGTTTTGCCTGCCTGCCTGTCTGACATCTGACTGTGCACCACATGAGTGCATAGTACCCACTGAGGTCAGAAGAGGACATCAGGTTTACTGGAACTGGTGTTATACACAGCTGTGAGCCACCATCTAGGTACTGGAAATGGAACCTGTGTTCTGTGTAAGTGCTCCTTAACCACTGAGGCATCACTTCAGCTCCAGATTATTTTTATACTCACTAAAATAATATACCCAATCATGTTTGAAAATTTATTCCAGAAATATGACATCAGAAAATAATATCCAATCTCTATAACAAAACAGATCAATTAACTTGACTGGCAGGATGGCTCAATGCCAGCTCCAACTGCAGTTTTTTTTTATTGCTTTTGGCTGAAGCTTATCAGCATTTACTGAACATAAGGTGGAATTGGCTGAGATTTTAACTGTGTCTCAAATAGTTTCCAGACAATGGTCAAGGATGACTGATAAATATAATTTGATTTCCTCTCTTTAAGAAATAACTGAAGTGTATACTGATATTATGGTAAAAATGGGTCAGTTTTCCACTTTATTAGAGTCATGAAGTTCATTATTTTTGGATTTCCATAAACATATGCCTTCTAGATAATCCTGGGCTTATGCTTATGGGAGGTGGTTGTCTTTTTGTCCCCAAATAGGGTACAATCTGTTATTCACGTCTAATCAATCACACTTGTTTACATGGAAGATGATTAAAGAGTTGGGGAACAGAAGAGGAAAAGTTCCCAGATGACGAAGTTTTCCAGTCTATAATCATGAAAGTATATGGAACTACCCAACTTTATTTTATTTTTTAAAACTGAACTTTGGACTGAAGCAAGCCTAACTTAGTGTAATATTAAGCAGTTACAACACATGATTGAAGGGACTTGGGTTGTCCTAAATTATCTTTTAATGACTCACAGGTACATGGTTGCCTTTTTGACTATGAAGAAACTAATGCATGAAAGTGCAATTTTCACATTTGGGACATTTTTACAATGGGTCTGATGTGAGATACATATTTAGGCTGGCACATAAATTTAGGATTGATATAACCCTGATACACTGTTGTTATAATCTGAGAATGTAAGTACAAACTGATTGGCAGAACTTATAATTTTCATAACACACAAAACGATATTTAAGTTGAGAAAAGAATTTACTTGATAGAGTGCTTACTTTGCAAGTATATTTTTGGTTGTGAGCCTAGCCTTTAATGGCTGAGCCATCTCTCCAGCCCTACCCTGCAAGTATGAAGACATCTGTTAGGTCCCTAGCACTCACCTAAAATCTTGACATCTGTAGCCTTAGTACAGAATAGAAATGGAATGATTGAGGCTAGGACATAGAAAAGTAGATCCCCAGAACTCATTAAGCCAACCAGGCTAGGATAATCAGTGAGACTGTCTGAAAAAAAAATAGGATGAAGAGAAATTGAGGAAGACAAGCCCCAGCCTCTACATGTCTACACATGCATGTAATGAATTTATGGAACTGACTTCCTAATGAACATGTGTTTACTTATGTATCGAGATATGTCCTTGCCTATGGTATCAGTGGTAACTTCTAGAACACTTTGATAAAAAAAATTAACAAGATGTTAGCACCCACATAGCAATTAGAAGAATTAGTGTCTATGTTATTTGATATAGTTTTCCAGAAGTTACTGGGAAGGAATCAAGGCTGTGCAAAGAAAATCAAAGTAAAATGAAACAAAAAAATCTCTCCTGAGATTAAAGGTGTGTAACACCACCACACATATTTGTTTTGTTTTTTAAAGAGAGAAAGAGAGTGACAGAGAGCCAGAGAGAGCCAGAGAGAGAGAGGGGGGGGGAGAGAGAGAAATAAAGTTGAATGGATAGGGAGGTAGGGAGGATCTGGGAGGAATTAAGGGGAGGGGAAAGCATAATCAAAATTACATGAGATTAAAAAATATAGTGTTTTACAATCTAATTTTCACTGAAGATGTGGAATTTGCCCATGGAATTTAGCAACCCTTTGTGCCTACTCCACTCTTGCATTTATTCTCATGATTTTAAAGCTGCATTTCATCATATCCATAGTTCTGAAGTTGCCCTTCCTGTGTTCCAGGTAGCCACATTTCCTATGCTGAAGCAGTGAGGCCCTTGTGAATCACAACTTCAGTAGAGAAAGGAGAAACTAACTAGAGAATTTCTTCTTTGCATAGTGTCGATGAACCTAAGATTCTAAGGGCTCGTGTGTGTGTGTGTGTGTGTGTGTGTGTAGATGTATTTGTACATGTGTGTACATGCACACCAAAGCCAGAGGTCATATTGGGTGTCTTCATCAATCTCACTCCACCTTATCATTTGAGAAAAGGTCTCTAACAGAACCTGGAATTCTTCAATTTGATAAGGCTGGACACTTGTTCCTTCTTACCCAGCAATCAGGTGGCACCACAGTGCCCATCACTGTGGTGGACTTTTTATGTGGATGTTGGAGATCTAAATTTAGATCCTCATGTTTCTAGATGTTTCTAGATGACATTTTCCATGCAGAGAATCTCAGGAAGTTTGGCATAGTATGACACCACTTTCTCAAGAAAGACAATATGGAGTGAGGTTCCTAGAAGTGGGAAAAGAGGAGGCATCAAGAGATGTGAACATGTTAGTGATCTTGAAGATGGGGTGTTGGTTCTTTCTGTGTCATCTTTCCCCATAAATGATGACTGCGTAGGACAGGTGTGAACATCTTTAGAAGAATCTGTAGAGACTATGGTGACATACTACTGATATGAAGAACAACATGTGATGTAACACCTAATGAAGAAGCAATACCTATAAAGTCTCACCAATATGACTGCCCAAATGTGAGCTGTATAAGGACAACACCAATGAACATGCCAAAGTGGATGAGGGAAAGCTCATGAGCACTCAAATCTACACATGGAACTACAAGCAACGAGGGAAACTAGGAACAGGAGAGGTGGTCTCTCTAGGGAAGAACGCATCAATTGGTTGTCCAGTGTCAAATGGCATCCCTGAAAACATACATGCTAGTGACATTATACCAAGTGAGCAGGTTATATTTAGAAATATGTATGAATGTTCATATGTACAACATATGCATACAATAACAATTAGTTTTTAAAAAGAGGACTTGAATTTGAAAGAGAGTAAGGCTGTGCAAAGTATTTTTTTCTTTTAAAGAAAAGTGTTTTTCTATTTATATACTGCTTTTGGTCCATAAATAATGATGGGAGAGTTTGGAGGGAGAAAAGGGAGGGGAGAAATATAATTATATTATAATCTCAAATTATACATTGTGTTATATTATAATCTAAAAAAAAATGTGGTCTTTTTAGGTCCTAGTCAAAGAAGCTGATCTGTTCTGGAAGGAGGGCAGTGCAATTTGTGGGTTTACAAATCTCTGATGGATCCAGCCAACCCCAACCATAGTTCTCTTTTTTCGTAAGCACCATACTTTTCCACACATGCCTGTGGTGTACATACTTGCATAGTCAATCTCTTTTGCTGTTCTGTCCTGTGTAGCATGAGAACCTTAGTTTTCTTTCCAACACCATATATACCTTGTAGGTGCTAATGATGAGTTTTATACATTGGTGGCCTGGAAGTTTGAATGAAAATGTCCTTCATTTTCTTGGGCATTTGAATATTTACTCCCTAGTTGGTGGCACTGTTTGTGGAGATGTAGGAGCTGTGGTCTTATTGGAGGAATTACTGGGGGTGAGCTTGGAAGGGCTTGTATCATATCTAGTTCTCTCTCTCTGCTTCTTATTTGAGATATTAACTCTCTGCTGTTCCTGATACCATATCTGCTTTCTGCCAGGCTTCCTCACTATGATGTTGATGGTCTTTTATCTCTCTGGAACTATAAGCCACAAATAAACCTTTCCTTCTATAGGCTGCCTTGGTCATGGTGGTTTATCACAATATAATGGTAACTAAGACAGTGGTTAACTACCATGAGCATGGATCTATATCTATATATGTCTTTATATATGTATATAAATATATATTTCTTTTTGCAAAATGTCCAATGATAAAGCTTCAATAGTGTAACTTTTGTTACTCCCTCTCAATATCTCATCTCCTATCTGTCTCTTCTCCATCAAGTACATTTGAACTTCCCACAGCTGTAAAGACACCCCTGGAAGGAGTGATCAGAGTCCCATTTACAAACAGTGAGCAGCTCCATACTGGTATTGGCTACTCAGTTCCAAAATTGTGTTTTGAGCTTGGTGGCACACATGGCTGGAATCCAAGCACTTGGGAGGCTGAGGCAGAGAATTGAAAGTGTGAAGCTAGCCTGGTCTGCACAGAGAAAGTCTGACTCAAAGTCAAACCTCACCTCACCTTAGGTCACCTCAGGTCACCTCTATCCTGAAGGTCTGATGTCTGAGATCTAAGCATCACTAGATCAGTAGCTGCCATCCTGATGGACAGAGAAAATGAATCTCAGTCTGGGGATCTTGGGAAGATGAAAAGATGTTTGAGAAAGAATTCCTAAAATGATGCTCCACTTGACCCCCTTGCAAAAGTTTCCAGACATGTGCACATCAAGAGAAATAACTGTAGTGCTTAAAAATTTGGTGTTTTCCAAAGTGTCTTTTTTTTTAAAAGAAAAGTATTTTTCTATTTATATCCTGCTTTTGGTCCATAAATAATCTTGGTGTTTTGTAGTGGATGAAGTGGTGGCATGGACTTTTAATTTTCTTCAACCTTCTCTCTCAACTTTTAAATATTTTATGTGTGTGCATGCATGTGTACATGCATGAGCCTGTGTGTGTGTGTGTGTGTGTGTGTGTGTGCATGTGTGTCTGTGTGTGTGCATCTATGTGTGTTTGTTTACATTCATATGCTCACCCACATAGGCATATGTGGAGGTCAGAGGCTGTTGTCACAATATCTTTTTCTCAATTTCCCCCACCTTACTTTTTGAGACAAGATCTTTCCCTGCATGTGAAGCTTGATCTTTTCATTAGAGTAGCTGGCCAGGGAGCTCCAAGGATCAGCTGTCTTGCCCCTCCCTTAGCTCTGGGATGTAAGAAAATGCTACCATGCCAGCCTTTTACATGAGTGCTTGGGATCTGAATTCAGTACCTTACTCAACAGCCTCTGCTGTTCTGTCTTTTCCAAGTAGATCTGTCTTTGACTGGAGAATTGTATCTCTGAATTAGTCTTGTCATTGTGTTTCATTTATTAGTTATAATATTTAAAGATTCACTTCTTTTTGCCTGGTAGTAAATCTAATACAGGAAAAGCAGGATGGAAACTTTGCTTTTTTACTTTATTTACTCACTTTAGGGCTGAGATTCAACTGAATTCTAACTCCACCATGTACCAGTGGTGATATCGTGTGTGTGTGTGTGTGTGTGTGTGTGTGTGTGTGTGTGTGCATTTGTGTGTAGGTGCATATGTTTGTGGTTACACAAGGCCCAGTAATGAATAAAAAGAAGCCTTGTTTCCTGGCTTTCAAGATGATTCTCCAAAAAGTGACCAAATACACTTTGACAATATTACTCACAAACTTCTGGTTTTAGAGACACGGGACTTATCTGTTGTTGTTTTTTATAAGGTTGACATTCAGTTTGTCCTGTATGTGGTCACTGGGAAGCTCTTCATAATGGTTTGTCAGTCTTTTCCACACAAAGTCATCTATGACTTGGTAAGTGTCTGCTGTGTCAAGATCTTAGAGGCCATCTTGTATGTTTTATGCTCCATGTTATATGATGACCTTTTTTCCATTTGTCATCCTTCCCTGGGAAATGAGGTCTCATGAACTTAGTCTTTGATGTCAAGGGTTGCCATTTATTATTGGATAGTGTTTATTTCTAGGACATTATGGGCTAAAGAGCTGAATTTTGTTTTAAAAGATCCATTTACTTTTATGTTGTGTGGTATTTTCCTAGATGTATATACAAAACCTAGCGACTCCATGTATCCCTGGGGTTGCGGGGGGACATTGAAACCTTGATCCTCTTGTCTCAGCCTCTCAAGCGCTGGTTTTCAGGGACTTCTACCCACTATTCATAGCTTATTTTCTTATTTAAATATCCCTTCTCTTATAATCTCTTTTTTTACATTTGAAAAATTAAATTTCCAGGGGCTGGATAGATGGTCAATGGTTAAGAGCATAAATTGTTCTTCTAGAGGACCTGGGTTTGGTTCTCAGCACCCATGTGGCAGCTCACAATAATCTGTAACTCCAGTCCTGGGGGGTCTAGCACACTTTTCTGGCCATCTTGAGCACTAGGCACACACACAACACACAGACATACAACAGGCAAAACACCCACATGTATAAAATAAGTTTGAAGAAAGTTAAATTCCTAAAATTCATTTCTCTAGTTCTAGCTAATATATTGGCTCATATTTTTCTGAAATTACCTTCTATAGTCTCAGTGTGTTCTGTCATAGGATTTCTGAGTTTTTCAGTTTCTGATATGTGTTTTATTTTCTTGATACATGCCATTGATACCTTTTAGTTCCTTTTGACATGAAAACACAGTTTTCAAATGTGTTATAAAAATATATTTGGTGGGCATGGTGATGCATGCCTTAAATCCAAGTACTCGGGAGGCAGAGGCAGGTAGATCTCTGTGAATTCGAGACCATTCTGGTCTACCCAGTGAGTTCTAAGACAGCCATTACTGTTATACAGAGAAACCCTGTCTTGAAACCCCCTCCCACAAAAAATGAATGTATTTTATGGAATAATTTTTCTTGCCCACGGGGATGTTACTCTGCTTTATTCTGCCTATTTAGGTAATATATTTGAATCAGATCATCTTATTGTTCATTTTCATATGAAATTAATTTTTCTGAGCTTTATGGACTTGTACTCCAAATGGCATGCTAATCTTTCTGCTTGGTTATTTCTCTGTAGAGTTAACAAAAGTATGACTACTAGGTTGCCTATTTGTTTATCTTTTTGCTGTTCTAGTCAATTGAGAATCTTCTTGCTTTATGAGTGTTCTGTCCTGAAGGACAGACCCCCTTAGTGGGTCTGTTCCAAGAGTTTGTGGGGTGAAGTTGTTCTAATCCTTTTCTAACTTGCAGTATATCTTGCTCTCATATATAGTAATGTCTTCATGCTCATGTAACTAAAATTATGCATAACACAGAACCCTATATATACTATATTTTTATGCACACATACCTATGCTAAATTTTATAAATTCATCATAGTAAGAGACTAATGACAATTACTATTAATAATATATAACATTTAGAGTTCTGGAAAGATGATTCAGTAGGAAAAGACACTTTCTGTGCAAGCATGGGGACCCGAGTTGAGATCCCCAGTACTCATGTAAAAGGTGTGCATAGCTGTGTGCCAATAACCTGGGCGGGTGCTGAGTGTTGGGGGAATTGTCATGAAGATAAGGTTAGCTGAGGCTCATTGGCCTCTGGCCTAATGCTCCTCTACCCCAAAAGCCAATCTCCAAGTTCACTGAGAGACTCTGCCTCAAAGTAATAATAAGGTGAATAGTGATGGAGGAAGACGCATAAATTTCCACTTGACCTCTGTGTATGTGTGCCTGTTAACACAAACACATACAAACATGCATGTACCACACATAAAACAAATAAGTGGAATTAGAATTAACATATCATATTGTATTTTGACCCTTTCTCTTTACTTTTCCTGATATTATGATGTGAGAATGTGCCATGCCTGTGTCTATGACAGAGAAGATGAGGGTCAGAGCTGAGTCTTCATGGAGTACTGCGACTATGCTTTTTGCAGTCTGAGGTGCAATAGTAAAACTGGCATGAACCTCTCTTTCCTTCTTTACAGTTGAATTCCATAGTCCAATTTCAGTGGAAACCTGTGATCTGGGAGTTCATTTGTTCCTGAGTTGGCCAGAATTCATGATTATGATGGTTAATCTTGGTTGTCAACTAGATTGAATCTGGAAACAATTATAAGATATGGTTCTGGATGGGCAGTGAGGGTATTTCCTGGAAGAATTAACTGAGAAGGAATATCTTTATGTAGAGTGGGCACATCTTTTAGAGAGAGAGAGAGAGAGAGAGAGAGAGAGAGAGAGAGAGAGAGCAGATGAGGATATTCAAGGGAAAAGCTATTATCATTTTTTAAAGATTTATTCATTTTTATTCGTAAGCATGTTTTGTCTGTATATATGTCTGTGCACGATGTGTGTTCTTGAGGCCTTGCTGAGGCCAGAAAAGGGTGTCTAATTCCCTGGAACTAGAGTTACTAATAGTCATGAGCTGCCATATGGATATGGGGAACAAATCAGGGTCCTCTGCAAGAGCATCAAGTGCCTCTGACTGCTGAAACTTCTCTCTACCTGCAAAAGCTATTGCTCTTTAAAGCTTGTCTTCTTTCCCTTCTGGGAGACATGCAGGCTCTGCTCTTGCTGCCAAAACTGCTGTTCTTTGCCATCATAGTGCCCCACCTTCTTTGGCTTTCCAACATGAACCAAAGACTCATGGATCTCCAGGAGTCTTTCTATATTTCAGTGTCATATTGGGACTGCTGTAGCATCCAGACACATGGACTGAGCAGACAGTAAGTTTGCAGCACCTACAGCATACCTGAATTTCCCAACCAAATAGTGTAAGGCAATTTAGTAAATCCCCTTGTAATATATGTTCATTCTATCAGTTCTGTTCCTTGATAGCACCCTGAAAAACACATTAATGCTTTCCTCTTCTTCATTCTACACAGATTCAAGTCTGGAAAGCCCTTGTGTTTAGAAGTCTCTACACTTATGATATTACTTGATTTTGAAGCAAGAAGGCTATGTTCAATATCAGTTTTACTAAATCATTGTTTTGTTCATTTACAGAAATTTGTGGACTTCAACAGTTACACAATACTGTGGCTTTATCTTCCTTTTATTAGACTGGGATACCAGTCCCAATTGGCAATCACAAGAGACAGAACAGGACAAAATAAATTCAAGTCTTATCTTTGGGAATACATTGCACCAATTTTTATCAATTGGTACAACTAAACCCTGATCATAGGTGATTGTACTACCTACCCAGGCAAACACAGCTGAACTGGACACTCATGTGTACTCTAGGTACTTATATGTTTGGGAGGAGGATGCACTAGTGAGGAAGGTAGGGCTTCACAGTATCCACAAATATTAGAGGTGACGAAAGCAACAGTCTCTGTCTTAGTTACTTTTCTATTGCTATAAGACACTATGACCAAGGCAACTTATTGAAGAAAACCATTATTGATGTCTTACAGTTTCAGAGGACTCCATTTATTGGAACCTTACAGTTTCAGGGGTTAGAGTTCATGATCATCATTGTGGGAAACATGACATCGAACAACTAGGCATGACACTGAAGCAGTAGCTGAGAGCTTATATCTTTCTCCACAAACGCAGGCAGAGAGAACTAACTGGTAATGGTGTGGGCTTTTGAAACCTAAAAGTCCACCTCCAGTGACACACCTCCTTCAACAAGGCTACAACTTCTAATCTTCCACAAATTGTATCACCAACTGGGGACTAAGTTCTCAAACATATGACTCTATGTGGCCATTATCATTCAAATCATCACAGTCATTTTCTGTTAGTTAATCACAAATACCACTTATCTGAATACTATTTATGCTGAGCAGTGTTCTGGGAGTCTGACATTAACAGGATGATTAACTCATGTTACCAACCTTCTCAGTCATAAGTAACACAAAGACCAAACAGGATATCCCCAATCCATAAAAATAACCTAGGAATTTAATGAAACCCTCAAAGTCTGCCCCAGGTAATGTACCTCCTCCAACAAGGCCATACCTCTTAATCCTTCCAAAACAATGCTACCTACTGGGGACCAAGTACTCAGAGAAATGGGTCCAAATGGCTGAAGATTGATGCTGTAATGTATGGAGAGAAAATGGGAACTGACCAGGCAGCCACTGGTATGTCATTTCTTAGTTTTGGAAGCTGCAGGCCCTGCACTTCCTATATAATCAGATATATTTATCCCTCTCAGGTCTCTGAGGTGGTTGAGGAATAGATAGCTAGAGTCTCATAGTTAAATTTTGAGTTGTTTAGGAATCAAGAGGGTGTTCTGGATCTACGAAGATATTTTTAAAATTATGAGGCAAGTTAGTATGAAAGCTGAGTTAGATATAGAACTTTAAACTCATGGAGATGGTTAGATAGTAGAATGTTAAAGTCAGGTGCCAAATACATATGGACTGGACATTGGGAATGTATGCTAAGCCATATAACTGTCATAATTGTGGCCTATTTATTTCTGTTGTTTTGTATTGTATTTATAGTTATAAGAAAAAGAACCATTTGTTGGACTGAAAGGGAGAGCTGTTGGGGGGGGAAGGAAATATCTTAAACTAAAAAAAAAAAAAAGGAAAAGGATAGGGGGTTGAGGGGGAGGAGGGTGGAAGGGTGGGACTGGAGGGTGGAGTAGGGAGGGGATTGTGATTGAGATGTAACTTGAAGAAATAAAAAATAAATTATTTAAAAAAGATATATGAAGTCAAAATAGTATGGTCAGCTTCTGTTGGCTAATCACAGATACCACTTAACTGAAGTTAATGACGTTCTTGTGGGCACTCTACTGCATTCTTAATGTTTCTCTTCCTTTCTTAGTGGGTTGAGCATGAAAGGGCTTGTTGCCCAGAATACATCCTTTTCTATTTCTAGTAAGCCCATAGTGATGCAGAATATAGGAAACAAATATTATAGTCTATAAAATTGCAGTGACAAATATTTTCTCCTCAATTATCAGTACAGACCTTGTTGTTATAGAAAATTAGATATGCTTCTATATGTTCCTGCACTTTTGTGACTCTTTGTATTTTGAGATGGGGTTGGGTGACAAAGATGATTACACCTAGCATTGATAACACTAGGTAGTGTTTCTGGTGTGTTTTTATGTAGAGAGATGCATGGAACTCAAGAGTTGGTTTGATATCTTGTGGTCACTCAGTATATATCTTTTTACCTATATACAATTTTAATATGCAGAACAAATACATGCTACACCCCCAGGTCCCAGAAATTTATTGTCAGTAAAAGCATGTCACTTGGGAAAGTTTTCAAATTTCCAGATACTCTTAAATTGACTTAAGAGTTAGTGACTAACTTCTAGTATCTTTCCATCTTTGTTCATATTTGTCAATGTGTATAAAAACAGGAAGATGTAGCCCAGGGGAAGAGCAGAGACAAGGGAAGGAGTGAGAACTGACTTGATTGATGATATCAAGAGGGATGCCCTGCTTGGCAGACTCATTTTTATGGCTGGTGTACGTGCTGTGTAACATGCCTCATCCAAAGACAGCTTTGTTGAGGGAGTAAGATTCTGTCCTCATTATCTAATTAGGCACATCATACACCATCTGTTTCTGTTCAGCGAGTTGCATTAAAAATCCAGCCAGTGGATGAGGAGAGCCTCAGGGGACTCTGCCTCTCCCCACTGAATTATTGACTATTGATATATTCCAGGAGAAGGGGAGTCATTGCTTTAGTTGTCTACCACTGGTAAGCCCAGTGGGCTCCAATGAATGACTCCAAACCCTTGGGTACACAGATGGCCCCGCTTAAATTTAGTGGGTCACAATACAAAAAAGCATGAATCTGGGAAAAAGATCTTTAAGAAAGAGGGAGGGAGGCATCATGGGGGGACTTAAGAAAGGGTAGGAGATAAGAATAATCAGAGTGTATTATATACATGTGTGAAAATGTCACAGAAGAAAACAATAGGAATAAATACAGGGTCAGTGTAGTTTTTCTGAAGCAGTAATGCTTTAGGTCTGGTATACTTGGTGTCTTTTATAGAAATAGCAAACTATAATGCTATAAAATGAATCAATAGAGTGAGAAACATTCAGTGGCATACATACAGCTTTCTTCCTTGTGTGTTTACTTGTAATCTTGTCAAATCAGGAAAAAGGTAGATATGGGTACCGGTTATATATAGCCACAGAGGAAGGGTTCATGTGACTTGACAGGATACAGAATAGTGTTAGGAAAAACAGACATTTTCCAATAGCTTTGGATCTTCAATTTGCATTGCATGCATGTGTGTGCACATGTGTGTGTGAGTGTGCATGCATGCATGTGTGTGTGTGTACAGTTCTGTGCAAATTGTGTAAGAATCAAATAGCAAACATTAGAAGCTTCAGTCCACTAAAGTAATGTGAAAGTGTTCTTAGGAGCCTGAAGGTTGTGGTTCCCTGAGGCAATGAGAAGGATTTAATATATGGGAAAAATAAAGATCAGGAGATTAAAAATATATGTGTTTTACCATTAACTTTTTTTTTAAGGAAGCCATTTTAAATCAGTTTTTTTTAATTGAACTCTTATGTTCAGGTACTGCATTATGTTCTTTTAACTTATTTTACTTTTATATTTTTAGTATGTGTGTATGTGGTCTGCATGAGTGTATGTGTGTTTGGATGTGTGAAGACACATACATGTGTGCATGGGCGTATGAGATCACATGGAGGTTCAAAGTGCACAGTGAGTAATTTTGTATGTTGCTTTCTACTATTATTGAGGTAGAGCCTCTTGCTGAACTTGGAGGTGTCCAGTTCTGGCTAGTCTAAGTAGTCAACTTGCCCCAAGAATCTCCTGCCTCTGCCTCTTCCTCAGTACTCAGATTTTAGGCTGCTGGCACACCTGTCCTGCTTTTCAGTGAGTTGTGAGGGTCTGAACTTGGCACCTTATGCTTGTGCGGCAACTTTTGTCCCCCGAGTCATTGCCCTAGCTCTACTGTGTGCTTGGTTATTTACTGATATGTCCCTTCACAGCCAGCTTGAATTATGTAGTTCTAGAAATATTCCAAGAAGGGCAATATCATGAGTAATGTTTTGAGTGGAACGTTTTATGAGAATTCCAAAGCAAGAAGATAGACTCCCATGATTCAGGTGATGTGTCACCCTGTCATTGGGAACAACATGCCTCTGTTTTTGAAGTTTCTGTTTTGGGAGAGGCCTAATAACTTGTATCCACCACTAAGTACAACTACTCAATTTTCCATGAATGGTGTGGAGTTCTGTCATACATAGAGAGGATGGAGCTCTCTCTGCAGTAACACAATGTGTGTGTGTGTGTGTGTGTGTGTGTGTGTGTGTGTGTGTGTGTGAGAGAGAAGACATGAGTGACAGGGAGAAATATTTTATGATGGAGAGAGGGAGAGAGAGGTCATTTTACTAGTTTTATATTGAAACCCACTGTCAAATCATAAATATTTAAAAAGAATATAGGATTAACATAATGTTTGTTAGTCAGAGAATGCCTTTCCCATACTTGGGGACATAATAGAAAAGTCATTTTTAAAAAAGGAATGTAATGCAAGTTAGGATGGAAGCTGAGTTGGATATAGAACTTTAAACTCATGGAGATGGTTAGATAGTAGAATGTTAAAGTCAGGTGCCAAATACATATGGACTGGACATTGGGAATGTATGCTAAGCCATATAACTCTTATGATTGTGGCCTATTTATTTCTGTTGTTTTGTATAGTATTTACTGTTATAAGAGAAAGAACCATTTGTTGGACTGAAAGGGGGAGCTGTTGGGGGGAAAAAGATATACCTTAGACTTAAAAAAAGGAAGGGGATGGGGGGTTGAGGGTGAAGAGGGTGGGAGGGTGGGACCAGAGGGGGGAGTAGGGAGGGGATTGCAATTGAGATGTAACTTGAAGAAATAAAAAATAAATTTTAAAAAAGGAAGCCAGGGTATATATTAACTTGAATGGTATTTTTCCATGATCTAACTCTGGGACTATCACCTAAAATTGAGCCTAAGTTACATGACATAGTGGAAGACAATTCTTCTTTGGAGTCAGGGCATGTATTGATCTGGAAGCTTTTTGTAAGTGCACTTTTATTTTTCCACTTCCTCCTACCTAGGATGCCTCGTTCTTGTGTCTGCTATGGAGCTTTCCATAAAGCTCCCTGTACAAATCTCTGAGTGGATTTTCAAAGTCGAAGCTGACTTTCAGGAGATAATGATGGAGTGGGCTTCATCTTGGCTCTGCCTGCTGCTGTTAGGCATGCTGTTTTCTGTCCTCTTTTCATCTTTGCAGAAGCTTTGAAGCACCCGTCTTTGATTTCTACGCACTGTTCTGAGTCACTGTTTGATTCCTTGGAAGAGGCAAAAAGGTTCATATACTTGTTACGCTGTGATTGTTTTTCTTTTTGCTTGGCAACTTTCCATGCAGTTGTGG
>CAJQZJ010037392.1:589439-631595 GCA_907164525.1 Lophiomys imhausi | reverse complement strand
TTAGATAGTAGAATGTTAAAGTCAGGTGCCAAATACATATGGACTGGACATTGGGAATGTATGCTAAGCCATATAACTCTTATAATCGTGGCCTATTTATTTCTGTTGTTTTGTATTGTATTTATAGTTATAAGAAAAAGAACCATTATTTGGACTGAAAGGGAGAGCTGTTGGGGGGAAAATAAATATCTTAACCTAAAAAAAAATAAAGAAGGGAATAGGATAGTGGGGCTGAGGGGGAGGAGGGTGGAAGGGTGGGACTGGAGGGGGGAGTAGGGAGGGGATTGTGATTGAGATGTAACTTGAAGAAATAAAAAATAAATTATTAAAAAAAGAGGAATGTAATGCAAGTTAGGATGGAAGCTGAGTTGGATATAGAACTTTAAACTCCTGTAGATGGTTAGATAGTAGAATGGTAAAGTCAGGTGCCAAATACATATGGACTGGACACTGGGAATATATGCTAAGCCATATAACTCTCATGATTGTGGCCTATTTATTTCTGTTGTTTTGTATAATATTTACTGTTATAAGAGAAAGAACCATTTGTTGGACTGAAAGGGGGAGCTGTTGGGGGGAAAAAGATATACCTTAGACTTAAAAAAAGGAAGGGGATGGGGGGGTTGAGGGTGAAGAGGGTGGGAGGGTGGGACCAGAGTGGGGAGTAGGGAGGGGATTGCAATTGAGATGTAACTTGAAGAAATAAAAAATAAATTTTAAAAAAGGAAGCCAGGGTATATATTAACTTGAATGATATTTTTCCATGATCTAACTCTAGGACTATCACCTAAAATTGAGCCTAAGTTACATGACATAGTGGAAGACAATTCTTCTTTGGAGTCAGGGCATGTATTGATCTGGAAGCTTTTTTTTTGTAAGTGCACTTTTATTTTTCCACTTCCTCCTACCTAGGATGCCTCGTTCTTGTGTCTGCTATGGAGCTTTCCATAAAGCTCCCTGTACAAATCTCTGAGTGGATTTTCAAAGTCGAAGCTGACTTTCAGGAGATAATGATGGAGTGGGCTTCATCTTGGCTCCACCTGCTGCTGTTAGGCATGCTGTTTTCTGTCCTCTTTTCATCTTTGCAGAAGCTTTGAAGCACCCGTCTTTGATTTCTCCACACTGTTCTGAGTCACTGTTTGATTCCTTGGAAGAGGCAAAAAGGTTCATATACTTGTTACGCTGTGATTGTTTTTCTTTTTGCTTGGCAACTTTCCATGCAGTTGTGGTGATGCTGGGCTCTCTCACGTGTTGGCAAAGGTACTTTGAAGGTAGTGGAAATTCCAGGTGTGAGGGGGCTTTTATCTGACTGCTCTGTATCTCCTCTTTCTTTGTCTGGATGTTCCTGTATCTTGTTCTTTGTTTCTCCCTATGTCTGTCTGTCTCTTTCTCCTTGCTCCCTTCATTCTTGCTTTTCCCTTACCTCCCTTTCCTCATCCTCTCTTATGTGTGTGTGTGTGTGTGTGTGTGTGTGTGTGTGTGTGTGTGTGTGAGAGAGAGAGAGAGAGAGAGAGAGAGAGAGAGAGAGAGAGAGAGAGATGTCTGTTCATATGAGTGTGGACACATGTGCATACGTGACTGTGTTTGTGTGTGTGTGGCATATATTTCTGTTAATATGAGTATGCTTATATCTGTATATGTGATTGTGTGTGTGTGTGTGTGTGTGTGTGTGTGTGTGTGTGTGTAGGCCAGAGGTTGACATCCGATGGTTACCTTGATCACTCTCCATCTTAATTTTGAGACAGGGTCTATCAGTGAACCTGAAGCTCATCATTGACCTTGGCTGTCCAGTGAACTCTAGGGATGTGGATGTTTCTGAGCTCCCAGAGTTAGAGTTATAGACATACTCTGCTGTGTCCAGCTTTTATGTGCTTTTATGTGAGTCTTAAGGACCTGAACCCAAATCCTCCTGCTTGCACAGAAAGCACTTTGCTGACTACCACATTTCCCTCACTTTTATTTTGTTAAAAAAATCCAGTGTGTAAAGGTACTTGTTTTCAGGCCTAGTGATATGAGCATGGGTTCCAGAACCCCCATAGTGGCAGAGAACTGTCTCCTGTAAGTTGTTTTCTGATACTGTGTCCTGCATGGACAAATCAGTTTTCCCTAGTGAAATCTCACTGTGTATATTAACCATACCTCAGGGCAGGCCTCATGCTCAGGAGTAGTTGGTCGACACAAAATAAACTAACTGGTATTTTTGTAGACTTTTTGTCTCATTTTGTTTTGTTTGAGAATTTTTTTTGTCTTATTTGTCTTTTGCTTGCTTATTTTGATTTTTGTTTTTGTGGTGTATATGTTTTGCTGTTGTTTAGTTTTGTTTGTTTTAAAGATAGGAAAAACTAAAGAACATGAAAGCTGAATGGGTAGGGAGGTCAGAAGGATCTGGGAGGAGAAACACATGATCAAATATATTGAATAAAATTTGTTTTAAATAAAAATAGTAAAAAAAAAAACCTTTCACTGTAAAACAAACAAAAAAAGACCACAAAGACTAAGGAGATGCTCAGCAGATTAAGTGCTTGCCACACAAACATGGGGGCTGGAGTTCAGAGCACCAGAACTCACACCAAAAAGCTGAGCAGGCATAGTGATGCCAGCACTTAGGAGGCAGAGTCAGGGTATCCCTGCAGCAAGCTGGCTAGTTAGCTGTTCAGTGTGTTTTGGATTCGATTAAGAGATATTGCATCTATGAGTAATATGGAGGTTGATTGAGGAAGACCTCCAGCACCAACATTTGGGGCATCATATCTATTTGAACACATGTATATCCACAAATAAATACATATAGACTCACTTACATACATCACATATATCATCCCAAAAGCAATGAAGCCTCAGTAAAAGGCTACAGTTTTGAGTTTACTATGGAGAAATACTGTTTGTGTCTGGTACAGCTCTGTAAGGTGCCAATAGGTTTGGGAAATGTGTTGAAATGATCAAGGTGTGTGAGAAGGTCAATCAAACATTTATCTGGATGTTATTTAATGGTGAAATGAGTCAGACAAAATGACACTTGTAGCTGAAACCTCATTCACACATTTCTTTGGTGTTAAGTCTTTAAAATTTTTTTTTCCTTTTGAGTTTCTTTTTGAGACTGGGTCTTGCTGTATAGCTGTGGCTGGCTGGGTACTTCCTATAGTCTAGTCTGGCCTCAAACTTATGGTAGTTCTTCTGTTTCAGCTTCTCGAATGTTGGGATTACAGAACTGTACTGCCATATTAACTTCAATTCTAATTCTTAATTAAAAGCATTTATTGTGTTTGTGTGTGTGCAAGTTCCAGTACATTCCAGTGATATGTATATCAGAGGACAACTTGTGGGAGTTGGTGTTTTCCTTTCATCATGTAAGTTTCAAACTCAGATCATCAGACTTGGAGGTAATCATCTTTACCTCTTCTGCCTTTTTTGGTTTTGGTTTTCAAGAAAGGGTTTCTCTGTGTAGACCTGAATGTCCTGGAACTCACTATGTGAAACAGGCTGGCCTCGAACTCAGAGATCTGCCTGTCTCTGCCTCCTAAATGTTGGGATTAGAGGCAGGCAATACCACTGTCCTCCCTCAATATTAACTCTTAAACAGTGGTCTTCATTGGCTATTTTATTCAGTATTGCATGTAAACTCAAGCTTTGTAAAAAAAAAAAAATTCCATGCCTCTAGAAGCTTTTAGGAATATATTTTTGGGAATTGATGTCTTTAAAAAATTGTCTTAGACCTTAACATAAAGCCAGATCCACTAAATCTAATAGATGAGAAAGTGGGGAAAAGCCTGGAACTTATTGGCACAGGTGAAAACTTCCTGAACAGAACACCAATAGCTCAGGCCCTACCACCAACAATCAATAAATGGGACCTCATGAAACTCAAAAGCTTCTGTAAGGCAAAGGACAGTGTCATTAAAACAAAATGGCAGCCTACAGATTGGAAAAAGATCTTCACCAACCCCACTTCTGACAAAGGGCTAATATCCAAAATCTATAAAAAAAAATCAAGAAATTAAACACCAATAAACCAAGTAACCCAATCAAAAAATGGGATACATATCTAAACAGAGAATTCACTAAAGAGGAATTTAAAAGGGCTGAAAGACACTTGAAGAAATGTTCAACATCCTTAATTGTCAGAGAAATGCACCTCAAGAGGTCTCTGAGATTCCATCTCACTCCTGTCACAATGGCTAAGATCAAAAACTCAAAAGACAGCATATGCTGATGAGGTTGCTGAGAAAGGGGAACACTCCCACATTGCTGGTGGGAGTGCAAACTTTTACAACCACTATGGAAATCTGTGTGGCGATATCTTAGAAAACTTGGAATAGCCCTACCTCAAGACCCAGCCATACCACTCCTGGGCATATGTCCAAAAGATTCCTTACCAATCCACAAGGACATCTCAACTATGTTCATAGCAGCCTTATTTGTAATAGCTAGAAACTGGAAATAACTCAAGATGTCCCTCAACCAAAGAATGGATTAAAAAAACCGTGGTACATTTACACAATGGAATACAACTCAGCTATCAGAAATAAGGAAATCATGCAGTTTGCAGCCAAATGGATGTAACTAGAAAAGCTCATCCTGAGTGAGCTAACCCAGACTCAGAAAGATGCACATGGCATCTATTCAGTTATAATTGGGTTTTAGCCAGATAGTACAGGATAACTATCTTACAACCAACATACCAAAAGGAACAGGAACATAGACCTTGTTACCTGTTAGTGGGACACTTTGACCTAATAGAGTTGCCATATAGGCCCCCAGTGCAAGAGGAAGCTCTTACCACTCATATGACTGTTGAACTGAGGGGGCCTGATATGTAGGGGCAACCTACTCTGGAAAGTAGGATAGATGGGAAAGGGGGGAGGAGGTGGGAGGGTGGGACCAGGAGGGGTAGAGAGAGGAGACTGTGATGGAGATGTAAGTTGAAGCAATAAACAACCAACCAAACAAACAAAATCCCCTATCTCTTGAAAGTTCTATTATCGACCAATATACCATCATTTAATACATAGGTTTTGGAGGTGGACCTACAAAATCTGAATTGTAGCAAGATTTATTGATCCTCCTTAAAGCACTTCAGCAGGATGGAAACTAGATGTTAGCTCACTGGAAGTATAGTTTGTATTCTGACTGTCCTAGTCCTATTACTTCTCCAAGTTATTGGCTCTGGGAATGCTTATCCAAACCAGAATGTGTTTCCTGTGGCTTCAGAACAGCCCAGCACATCATATACCAAAGCATGCAGCATCGTTTTGTCTTCCACTTCACCCCTTCTCTTATATTAATAGTTTTTATTGGCCCATAGGCACACATGGCTGCAAGGGAAGCTGGGAAATATAGTTTATTTATGTTAAAGATAAAGGGAACAGTTGGCAGCAGCAATGGCAAACACCTGAGTAAAATGGTCCAGCAGTTAGTGGATACTTTCTGTGGTGTGTGGATATGGTTTAAATATGTCTCTCAAAGTTTCTCATGTCAGTAATCTGATTCTTAATGTTGCAAGTTTGGGAAGTGGTGGTACCTTTAGGAGATGGGACATAGTGGGAGGAAGTTATACCATAGGGAGGCATGTCCTCCAAAGGCATTATGGGACCCCTAGCTTTTCTGGCTTCCTACTTAGACACATAGTGCCTATTTTCTGCTTGCATTTCTTCTAAGTGCCATGGGCCTTTCTAGAGCTAATACTCCAAAGTTATGGACTAAAAAAACATCTTTTCCTTATAAAGTTAACCTGCTTTATGTATTTCATTACAGTAACAAACAACAAGTATACAATATACAATGGAGTGAGAGAATTTCAATAGTGCTAATTTTAGCATGAAAGTGAAAAAAATTAAGGTGGATGCGCACAGGTGTGATTTGGGCTGTCCCAAAGGCAGAGTGGGAACTGCTAATATCATACAGGGAAAGAGGAATTTGAGTAAAGCTTTCTTTTTGGTACCCAGGAAATTTTTTAGTATATTTGCATGGCACCTATCAGCCTCTCTCTATCTGTCACCCCCTCTACATGATCCCTCATTAACAAGTGGTCCAAAGGCTAAAGTAAGGTGATTATGCAGAACCTCAATATAAGAGTGCGGATTTAGAAGCCCCAAGCTCAAATGGTTTTGCTCCTGGGGGTAGATGTGATGCTGACAGCAGGGAACACATCCCCTACCAGCCTTCAGATGCTGCTGTGTTTCCCACTAATACAGAATACAGCCCTTAGCTTATGAAAACATTTTTCCTTTTTGCTTTTAATTGAACAAACTATATTTAATGCATGTTTAATATGAAGCACAAGCTGTGAATGAATTACCCTTAACCTTTCAAACTCTCTAAAATAGTATCTATTTGCAGAGCCACCCACATGTGGTGTAATGCACTAAGAATTTTCTCCAACAAGCTGCATTCCTATTGTGATTTCTTCCTGCATAGTTTTGCCATGCCTAGGCCATTTCCAATCTTTCTATTCTCTGGTCCTTTTGTGATGATTCTGGGTTAGAGCATCATTATCCTGAAACAGCCTTAGGTGTAGGATGGGTTGCCTACACTGTCAACCATGCTGTGGGTCATACTAGAACACATCCATTTTCAAGTTTCACATTTCTTACTTTAATAACAACCATATTTTAAATATACAAAGCTTCTATTTTCTCTTTGCTCCTTATGTATGCTCAAGGTTGCTTGATACTAGGTAATTTGACTGTATCCTTGGGGTAAGTGTGTGTTCATGTGAATGCACATGTGAGCACATGCATCATTGGATGTTGTTCCTCAGGAGCTGTCTACCTTTTTGTGTTTTGTTTTTGAGATGTGGTTTCTCACTGGCCTGGGGCTTACCACATGGGGTAGACTGACTGGGCAGTGAGCCCCAGAGATTTGCATGTCTCTGCCTCCCCTGTCCTGAGATTAAACACACCTTGCTTTTTATGTGGGCTCTAGGGATTGAATTCATCTCCTCATGCATTCATGGAAAGCATTTTACCTACTGAGCCATCTACCTAGTCCTGGATACTTGATGGTTATACCTGAAAAAAGTCAATACTTCTAGGGTGTGCTTGCTGGATAGGTGATGTCAACTTGATATAAGGTAAAGTCATTTGAGATGAGGGAACTAAATTGATAAAATGTTGTAGATTAATTAGATAAGGCTGTAGGGAAGCCCATGGGACATTTTTAAAATTAGTGATTGATGAGGAAGGGTCTACCCCATTGTCCATGGGATCATCCCTGGGCTGGTGGTCCTGGGATCTGCAAGAAACAGGATGAGCAATAATGGGTAGCAAGTCAGTAAGCCCTTCCATGGCCTCTGAAATAGCTTCTGCCACTAAGTTTCTGACCTGCTTGAGTTCCTGTCCTGGCTTGCATTGATGATGAACAGCAATATAGAAGCATATACCAAATAAACTCTTTGTCCCCCAAATTTCTTTTGGACATGGTGTTGCATCACATAAATAATAACCCTAACTCAGACACAGGGCAAGAAGACCTTTAGAGAAATATTTTCTCAGCAAGAAACTTATCTACTTTCCTCTTGTTTCTAATGTGTCACTAATGGTATTAATAGTTCCTTTACTGGAAACAATGGATAAAGTGCTTGGTGTGTAAGCATGAAGACTTGAATTTCGTTATCCAGGATGCATTGCATAAAAGCTGGACATGGTAACATCTGATTGTAGTACCAGAATTCAGTGGGTGGGAGGAGAGAGGAACACAAGTAGATCTCAGGGACTTGTTAGCTAGACAGTCTAACCAAAATGGTGAGCTCTGGGTTCAATGTGAGTCTATGTGTCAAAAAATGAGATAGATAAGGATAGAGGAAGATACCCAGCATCAACTTCACACACACAAACACATGCATACATGGGTACATGTAAACTCACATACATATGCACATTTGTATACACCAACAACATTCACACACATGCACATACACATGATGATAGATGATAGGATTATATATAGATGATAGATATAGATGGATAATAGATAAATAAAAGAGTAGATGATACACATAAAGATGATGGATAGATGATAGATGACTATTTAAAAGATTGACAAACATATTAACAGATAGATGACAGATAAACAATGAGAGAGGAAGAAAAAGAGAAGGAAGAGAAACCAAAATTTGCAAGTGGTGTAATTGCTAAGCCACCTTTATTCTGCAGATGCTGACGAGCCCACATGGAATGCCATGTCTTTCTTCCCACCTGTTTATAATCTATCCATCAGTCAGGCCCTGTATTGATAAATAGCACAGAAGTACACTGTATCAACATGGGAATAAAATTATGTTTTAGCACTTCTTTTCATTTACATAATATCACAACATAAATTCCTGCAGCTTGTTCCTCTACAGCTGTGATGCTATATTCTGTCATTTAAAGCTCTTTATAATCTGACTTGCTTCAATATATCCTTATATCCAGGTGTCCTCTTCTCCCTAAGACAGTGCTTCTGCCTTAGTTTGAGTCTGGAATGTTCTGTGTGATGGTTAGACTTGATTGTCAAATCCACAGGTTCTAGAACTACCTAGGAGACAAGCCTCTGGTTATGCCTTGAGGAAGATTCTAGATTGGGATAGTTAAGATTAGAAAACCTATCATCAATGTATGAGCATCACCATCCTATGTGTTGGGATCCTGGAATGCATAATGAGGACAGTTAAGATACTGTTACTCTAATATTATTGGTTGTGAGACTAGCCTTTAATGGCTGGGTCATCTCTCCAGTCTACTGCTACTATCAATGGAGTTGTGATGCTTGTTTGAGATGATTTCTTTGAGCATGGAGCTTATATGTGTGAAAGAACTTGATTAGACTAAGGAGGTATAGTGAACAAGTTAATATAGTATGGGTTCAAGCTAGCCAGAAGGGGACATGTGCCTCAGAAGCAAAGGCAGAAGCCATAGCAGCAGCCACAGTATCAACTAACCACTTTCTCCAACCTCCAATACCCACAAGATGAGGAAAGGCTAGAGGACCTCACACCATGGAGAAAAAAGACGAGAACAGTCAACTTTTATAGTAAGCCATAAATTTGTAAGCTATTTGCCCCCATGGAAGACATTATCTTCATAAATCTGGGTGCTGGGTATATGAATGTTTCTGTATGAGCATATGCACATGTGTGTGGAGGCCAGAGGTCAACTTGAGGTGTCATTCTTCAGAATGACATCCACCTTGTTTAGACAGGGTCTATTTTTTTTGACATGGGGCTTACCAATGTTGCTAGTCTGGCTGCCCAGTGTGCCACAGGAATACTGCTGTGTCTGCCTCTTTAGGGATAGCATTGCAATCATGTGGTATCATGCTCTGCGTTCTTTTCTTTTTTTTCAAAATTATTTATTTTATTTTCGATATTCTAATATAATAACATCATTTCACTCTTTCTTTTCTCCCTCCAAACACTGCCATATATCCCTCTTTGCTCTTTTTCAAATTTATGACTTCTATATTCATTAATTCCTTTTTTAGACATTTATTTATTACTTCAAGTTACATCTTGATCGTAGATCCCTCTCTCCTCCCCTCCCAGTCCCACACTCCCAAACCTCTTCCCTCTCTCTCTCCTATCCTTTTCCTCGGGAGAGGGGACGCCCACATATCAGCCTTCCTCATTTCTTCAGTCACATGAGGGTTCAGAGTGTCCTCTTGTTCTGGGGCCCAGCTTGGCAGCTCAGTTAGGGTAAAGTGTCCCACTAAGAGGTAACAAAATCCATGACTGAGACTGCCCCACACCTACTTGCTAACAGATCTGTACGAGGACCAAGTTGCCTATCCTCTATATTTGTACAGGGAGGTCTAGGTCAAGTCTAAGCCTTTTTTCTTCTTATTTTGGTTAGTGTTTCAGTCACTGTAAACCTCTAGGGGCCTAGGTTAAGTTGTTTCTGTTGATCTTTATGTGTTTATCCTGACCCCTGTGGGTCTCTCTATTCCTCCTCCCTCTCTTATATAGGGCTCCCAGAGCTCCACCTAATGTTTGACTATGTGTCTCAGCATCTGTTTGGTCTGCTCCTGGGTGGAATTTCTCATAGGATAGTCATGCTAAGTTCTTGTTCCTTTGGATCTGTGAGTTGTAGGATAGTTATCCTGTAACAACTAACATTCAGTTATAAGTGAATTTATGTCATGTGTATCTTTCTGGGTCTGGGTTAGCTCACTTAGGATGAGCTTTTCTAGTTCCATCCATTTGGCTGCAAATTGCATGATTTCATTGTTTCTGATAGCTGAGTAGTATTCCATTATGTAATTGTATCATTTTTTATCCACTCTTTGGTTGAAGGGCATCTGGGTTGTTTCCAGTTTCTAGCTATTATGAATAAAGCTACTATGAATATCATTGAGCCAATGTCCTTGTGGTTTGGTGAAGAGTTATATATATATAGGTGTGATCTTTAGGGAAGACTATTTCTCCCTTTCTCAGCATTTCTTAGTTGCCTGAAGTTCTTTGTGTAGGGTTGAGACCTCATTGGCTTTCCACAATCCACTTTGGCATGTCTATTGGTGCCATCTGTGTTCACTTCACATTTGGGTAGTCATGTTGGTGAGACTTTATGTGTGTAGCTCCTGACATTAGTAGGAGACACAGTCTCAGAGCAAACTCCCTGATCCTGTGGCTCTTGGAATCCTTCTCTCCCCTCTTCTGCAATGTTCTTTAAGCCTTTGTGCACCAAAGGAATGTTTTGCAGTTGTATATAATAGGAATGGGCTTAGAGAACTCTGCATTTTGATTGGTTGTGGTTTTCTGTAGTGGTGTCAATTTGTTGCAAAGAGAAGTTTCCTTGATGAGGGAGTAAAGAAAGACTACACTTATCTGTTATAAGGACAAATAAATTATTTGGGGGGATTATGCTGTTTAGTAAATTAGAAGTTGCAGATTTTCCCCTGATAACCATGATTTCACTAGCATGGAGTAGATAGGTTTCCAGCATGAGGCATGGTTTCCATCATGATATGAAATACAAACTTAACAAATGTCAGTGTATATCATGGAACCATTTAATGATCTTTTTTTCTTTCAATAGGCAAAAATATGGACAGTCTCATGTTAATTGGTATATCGAAATCTCCTCTGAAAAATTAGAGAAGGCATAGTTACATAGTGTATATATGTGTAAGTGGGTGGGAAGTGGGATATAATTGAGTCCTGCTAGTTGTAAGGTTCAGAAATGGAGTAGAATAAAGCACCACACAGTTTCAAATGCAATGATGAGGCCACAAAATACCTGACGACATTTTGTCTTTATTCATCTGCCACTTCTAAGCTACTCCTGAATTGCAAGGATGTTTGTATTGAAGGGCACTCTATGAAATACATTTGTGGGACCTAACATACAACATAACCCATGGATTCTTCCCTCAACAGCATAAGGACCTTCAGGAATACATGTGTGTCACTTTGCCACCAGTCTGTCCAGAATAGACTAAGAAGGGACTTTGAGAGAGAACTCACTGTTTGCTCTGTCGCACTCTAAAATGCAAGAAATTCTCTTTCTCTCCGTGGTGTGTGTGTGTGTGTGTGTGTGTGTGTGTGTGTGTGTACATGTGTGAGGGCCAGAGTAGAATGTAGTGTCCTACTCTATAACTCTTCAGTTCATCCAATGTGACAAGATCAGGAACTAGGCTGGTAGCTAGGAATTCTTCTATCTCTGTCCCCACTACACTGGGTTACAGGTATGAGCATCTGCTCCTGGATTTTAGATTTTTATGTGGGTATTGGGGATTCAAACTCACTGTGCCACAAGCATTCTCACCCATGGAGCCATGTCCCTAGCCCCTTTTATACACCCATCTCTTCCTTCCTTCCTGCCTGCCTTCTTTCCCTTTCTTTCTTTCTTTCTTCCTTCCTTCCTTCCTTCCTTCCTTCCTTCCTTCCTTCCTTTCTTTCTTTCTTTCTTTCTTTCTTTCTTTCTTTTTCTTTCTCTCTCTCTCTCTTTCTTTCCTTCCTTCATTTCCCCCTCTCTTTCTTTCCTTTTTTTAATTGAGATAGTAGGGTTTCATCCATGCTGGCCTTGAACTTGCTATGTAGTAAAGATGCCTTGAATGAACTCAGTCCTGGTGCTTCACCTCCTGATTACACCTGAGATTACAGGCATGTGACACCATACCAGGCTTCTGTCTACTATCACCTATCTAACTACCTACTTGCTTATCACTTAGTTATGTACCTATCTATCAATTTTAAATAAATTATTGTCTTAGATTATAAATTAAATTTTTCTTAATTAGAGTCAAAATGTAGGAAAGTATATTTTTTCTGTTTTCTCTCTACCTACTCTACAAGCTTATGCTTACTGCATGCAGATAAACTTCTGCTATCAGCCATTTGTTCACCCATATTTCTCATATTTTCCTCATATGGGCAGACACCCTCAAGTTGCACAACCATCCTGGGCCCTTAAGAATGTGCATGTGCATTTGGTTGATCTTTGGGTTTTGTGTCCTCTTCTTGGTACCTTGCTGCTCTGGTTCCACTCTGGGTCCTGTTGACCTGCCTCATGGCAGTGATTGGCCCTTCCTAGTTTTTGTTTGAGTACCTGAACTAGAAAGTAGAGATATAGAATAAGTTTGTTGGGCAGGTGTTGGCTCTGTTTTGTTTCCAGAACAAATAGAAACAAATTTGATCTTGAGTGAGAACCTGCCCAGGACTAGAGCATAATTATTATGCACCTTGTATATTTAATGTGTAAAGTAGAGGAAAAGGTTTAGAAGGAGGACTCTTAGAAGGACTCTGAAACACAGGGCTATGCTGGACTTTCTGGCTGATTATCATCTAGAATCTCTCAACAGGATCTTCAAGGCTGGCAATATTCTTTCTCTGGTAGTACCAGTATCAGATGGCCTCAGAGAAGCTAGGTCACTTGCTCCAGGCACTCATCTCCTCATTTATCATGGAGAAATGCCTTTTCCCACTTACTATCTGAGAGGGGAAGGAACTTTTAAGAGACAGAAGTAAAGCTGCATGTGTTGCTGACTGTATACTGGAGAAAAAGGCGATAAGACAAGCATTTACTAAGGACTTATTGTTCTAGGCATGTAGAAGAATTATCCATCTCTACTCATTTAATCTCTGTGTATCCATCCACATGCTGTTTTCTATTCAGCATTTGAGAACACCCTGTTCCTAGTATATTAAATCTGTCCTTTTTATTGAAAAAAAGTCATACAATGTATTTTGATCATGTTTTCCCCTTCTCAAAATTTCCCAGATCCTTCCCACTTCCCTACCTATCCAACTTTATGTTCTTTCTCTCTGTATCTTTAAAAAGCAAACAAGCAAGCCAACAAAGAAATAAACCTAGAAACCCAAAAAACATATCACACTCATAAACACACAAAAATGGAAGCCAAAATATACAAGCAAAAGTTAAATAAGAAAGGA
Organism: Lophiomys imhausi; assembly: GCA_907164525.1. Lineage (NCBI taxonomy): Eukaryota > Metazoa > Chordata > Mammalia > Rodentia > Muridae > Lophiomys > Lophiomys imhausi. The sequence goes on along the minus strand of CAJQZJ010037392.1, from coordinate 618,229 downwards.
AATGTAAAAGAAAAAAAAGAAAAATGAGATAAAAAGTCTGCAAAATGTCATTGATTCATTCTGTGTTGGCCAACTACTCCTGAGCATGAGGCCTACCCCGAACTGTGGTTAATATACCCAATGTGACTACACTGGAGAAAACCAAAGTTACCTTTCTTAGTAGGTAACAATTACAGATAGCTTCTTGGCTAGAGGTGGAAGCCTCTGTTTACTTCCCCTTCTCTACACCGGGATCCTATCTAATGTGTAGGTCCCATGCATGCTTCCAGTCTCTGTGAGTTCATATGTGCATCAGCCTTGTTGTGTCTGGAAGACACTGTTTCCTTGGAGTCATCTATCACTTCTGATCCTTGCAAGTTTTCCACTTCCTTTTCCACATAGAGCCCTGTTCCATGACAAGGCATGGAATTGTCCCTCAGTCCCTCCTGAATGTACACAACAACATGGATCACACATCAAAGGATTTAGGGTGATCTTCTACAATGTTGGCACTGGATTCACATGGAGGTCAGAAGGAAGCTCCAGGTAGAGGCAGAAACTTGCAACTCAACAAATTCCATATAGGTGTGTCTGCCTGTGTGACTGTGCCTATATGTGTGTTTGTGTGTGCAGGTACACATGTGTGCATGCTTGTGTGGAGAGGTCTACTTCTGGTATTATCCCTTAGGTGTTGCCCACCTTGGTTTTTGAGACAGAATCTCTCATTGGTCTTGAACTCACCAAGTAGACTAGGTTGGCTGGCTAGCCTGTGTCTGACTATACCCAACTTCAAAAAGAATTCTTTGTTTGACAGTTTCATGCCTATATACAGTATATTTTGGTCCTATCAACTCCACATTCCCCCTCTAACTTCTCCCAGACTCCTGTGTATTATATACCATTTCCATTTTCATGTCTGCTTTTCATATCCCACAGAGTTTGGTCTAGGCTATCCATATGCACATGTGTGTAAGACCATCCACTGAACATAGGCAACATAACAGGGAACACTTTTTTTTTCTTAAAGAAAATAGACTCTTCCCATCTCAGCATCCATCAACTGCCAACGTTTCTCAGCTAGAGGTGGAGCATAGTGGGCCCTTACACCATCTATGCTAGACTTCTTACTGGCCTGATCTTGTGCGGTCTTGTGCATGCTCTCATAGCCACTCTGTGTTCATGCCTACAATGGCTCCATTGAGTGTCCAGATGACACTGTTTTATAGCAGTCCTCCTTAACCTCTGGCTCCTTGAGTCTTTCTGCTCTTGCTCTCTCTTATGAAATGTTCCTTGAGCCATGTGTGAGGGGGATGTGACATAGATGTCTTATTTTGGTTGAGCATTCTAGTTACTCACTCTGCATGATGATCAGCAGTGACAACAGCTTTTAAAAATATTTAATTTTTTTGTGTGTTTGTGCATGTGTTCCCATGTATCGTTTGTGTGTATGAGTGCCTGTAGTGTTCAAACAAGGGTGTTATAGTGTCTGATGCTTGATTTACAGGTGATAAGCTGGGAACCAAACTCAAGTTCTCTGGAAGAGCATCAAGTACTCTCAACCATTGAACTATCTTTCTAAGTCCCCAATGTCAAACCTAGTTAGAAACTGGAAACAACCTAGATGTCCTTCAACCAAAGAATGAATAAAAAACTGATACATTCACACAATGGAATATTATTCAGCTATCAGAAACAAGGAAATCATGCAATTTGCAACCAAATGGATGGAACTAGAAAAGCTCATCCTGAATGAGCTAACCCAGACAGGCCCAGAAAGATGCACATGGCATACATTCACTTATAACTGGATGCTAGTCATATAGTACAAGATAACCATACTACAACCCACAGACCCAAAGGAACAGGAACTACCCTGCTCTATCCTGACTATCCTACAAGAAATTTCACCCAGCAGCAGACCAAAACAGATGCTGGGACACATTACGTGGAGCTCTGGAAGCCGTATGTAAGAGAGGGAGGAGGAATAGAGAGACCCAGAGGGGTCAAGATCAACACATGAAGATCAACAGAACCAACTAACCTAGGCCCCTAGAGACTTATAGAGACTGAAACACTAACCAAAATAAGAAGAAAAAAAGTTTAGACTTGACCTACACCTCCCTGTACAAATATAGAGAATAGGCAACTTGGTCCTCATACAGACCCCTTAACAAGTAGGGGTGGGGTGATCTCAGTCATTGATTTTGTTACATGTTAGTGGGACACTTTACCATAGTGGAGCTGCCAAGTCAGTCCCCAGACCAAGAAGAAGCTCTTAGGCCTCATGTGACTGATGAACTGAAGGGGGCTGATATGTGGGGACCTCCCTCACCAGAAGACTAGGATAGGGTGAAAAGGGGGTAGAGGGTGGGAGGGAGGGACAGGAAGGGGAGGAAGGAGGGGGCTATGATTGAGATGTAAGTTGAATTAATAAATAAATGTATTAAAAATAGTAAAAGTACTTTAAAAAGTAGTTTCTTGAATCAAACTCAGAGCCTCATCTTTACAAGGCAAATAGTTTGCTGATTGAGTTTTCTCCAAGTGCCCTATGCATGATACTTTTTGCACATGATAAATCTTGAGAAACCCATATTAGTATATATTGGTTATCTAGATAGAGGACTCCTTATAAACCAGTTTTATCCAGCATAGCATACATTAGTTTTTCTGCATGCACCAAAACCAATGTAGGCAATTTAGGCATACTAAGTTTGTGATTTTTCTAAGTAAAATCTATGTGACTAGAATAGTTGAGTAACATTTTCACTTATATATTTGTGTAGTAATGTTTGGGTATGTGTATGTGGGGGTGCACATGCAAAAACATTACAAGGATGTCAGAGGACACCTTCTGGGAATTGGTTCTCTACTTCGGCAGTCTAGGCCCCATTGATAAACTCAACCAACTCAGTGGCCCCATTTTGCATATTTCTTTGGTTATTGTGTGAACACTTGGTAGAAGATAGAGAAATTTGCAATTTGACATATTTATAACAAATTGTACGTCCTTGTAAGTCAAATTTGTCAAATACTTGCTAACATTTGAAATCTCAGTACTAAAGCAACTACATTAAATATTTCTATTAGTATATATATATATTAATTATAAAAGATAATGGGGGACTGGAGAGATGGCTCAGAGATTAAGAGCACTGGCTACTCTTTCAGAGGTCCTGAGTTCAATTCCCAACAGCCACATGATATACGTAATAATAAAAAAACAAAACAAAACAAAAAAGTTACCATAAAAGATAATGGGTTTCATCATGGTATTTTCATTCACACATATAATGTGTCTTGATCATATTCAAATTCATTACCCTCTCTTGTCCCCTTTCTATCTCCATTTGCAACACGCTTTCCTGACCTTCTTGGGGACCAGACATACATATACAATTAGATCTATGTAGGCAAAACACTCATACACATCAAAAATAAAAATAAATAAATCTTAAAAAGGAAATGTATGAAAAGACTGTGCCTTGTATTTAATTGACTGTCACAAACTGACATTTACAAGCCATTTCTTCAAGATTCTGATGACTGATAATTATTATATTTTAATGCTATGTACTGTGCAGTCATTTAATAATATTTATTCATAGATCCATTGACTAATGACTCAGGGAATTTGCTGTGAGATCTTGTCTCCTAGTAGTATCATAAGCTGTACCCATAAAGTCTCACCAATATGACTGCCCAAAAGTGAACTGAACAAGGATGGCACCAGTGAACATGCCAAACAAGACTGGGAAAAGCTCACAAGGCCTCAACCTTTCACAACTACAGGCAACAAAGGAATGCTGTAGGTGCCACAATCTTGGGTGAATAATTCTGAAGACTGTCTTTGCTCATTACTGTCATTTCTTATCTATACGTCTGTCAGCTTCATTTCTCTCAAATGTTTGGACGAGTCACAGTTTTGTGCAGCAATGTCCACAAAGGAGAACATTGCCAAGTTGGAGCTCTGGGTGGTTTAGACATTGCCCTTAGTAGCATCCATGGGATCTTCCTAATGGAAGTTCAGAATTATAGCAGAGTGGAGCAGACAGCAAAGATTATGGGTTTGGACTTTAATCCCAGATGAGCAGTTCTGGAGTTCTGTAACCTTCAGGCCAGTTACAAAATGCACTGAACCTCTCAGTTGCCATGGAGACCTATCAGCGCAATGTAAGCTGCTATACCTTACTCTCTGAGTAGTAATTGTTGGATGTCATTTAGGCAAAGTACCAATTCCTAGTGGTTGAGTGCTCTTGGCTCTTAAAATTGGCTTCCAACCCTTTCAAAAATTTTCAGCATGGTGAACAGCGGTGGTTAGATGAGTCACAATTTTTCCATCTAAGCCCAAGTAGTCACTAACATCTAAGATTTAAAAGTAGGTTAAGAAGTTTACACATGCAAATTTCTATATATTTTTATGTGTACACATGTTTATGTAAAGTATGTATATAAGTATGTAAATGTGCATTATCTATTTTATTATCTAGTTAATTATCTGTTATCTACTGTGTAAGTTAGGTGTGCATCCAGCATCTCTATCTCTCTTCTTCTATCCTTTTATCTACCTACCTACTTATCTATCATCAATTTTATTATCTGTCAACTACTTATCTCTCTATAACCTATATCATCTATTATCTCTCTAATAATGAATCTATTTTATGAATCTATCCATGAATCAATGACTCTATCACTTGTAAGTACGTGTGTATGTATGTGAGTGTGTATCTATCTATCTATCTATCTATCATCTATTTATCATCTGTCTCTTTATGCATTCATCTAATTCATATAATCTATTGTTTTTCCATCTATTCATCCACCTATATGTCTGGGTAAGATAATTCTCCTCCTCTTTTACTGAGTCTGAGACTTGAGTGGCTGTGTATGAGGCCACAGCGATTGAGTGTGGATATTTTCTCTTTAGTACGATCATGGTCAACCCAGTTCCATTTTTCAGTATTGAACTTCTAGCCACAGGACTCCCAGAAGCTGTGAACTCTAGCTTTGCTAATTTGACAATGAAGATATTACAAATAAATAACCAGAGGACATTTTGTGTCCAATAAGCTTTTCAGTGCAGCTCTGAGAGAACACCGACTGAATTGTGATCAGAGGGAAAATTACCTGATTTTTTCCCTCTCTCTTTCTCTGAAGCTTTTCATTTTGTTGAATCATCAGGCTGAAAGAACCAAATTGCTCTCCTGAAATTATTTCACATAATTGCTTGAAAATAGCTCTCAAAAATGTTGCTGGCTATGAAAGGTACAATTTCTCTTTGAAATCTTCCCTTGGTCTGGGTCTTTGCACTATGGGTCAGGTAATGCTTGGTACTGCTGGCTAAGGGCATGCTCTAAGGATGGCTGTGGCTTAGCATGCCTGTTTAATCAGATAGATAATTTCATAATGACTGCATGCAAGCACGACTGTGCATTGAAGGCTGTGTTGTTCTGCAGACAAATGGCAAGCATATATTTTTACAACTGGAAAATAAAGATGGTAATAACCAGGCAGAAAGGAAGAAAATGACCTATTCAGGGAAATAATTTGCTTACTATAATATAAATAAATACCTTTCCATTTTTCTCTCCTTGTAGCTTTTGTGTCTCAGCAGTGAAAATGTTTGCTACTTATCTCTTGGAGTACCAGAATCATGAAGTGAACCCATACAAGCATATAATAGTCCAAGATTCCCAGAGTTCAGTGACAGAGAGGAGAATTATAAAAGTCTAGGGGTCACATGCTGCTCCCAGCATACTTCCAACATGGCCACAAGGTATTTTCAGCGTACTGCCTGCAAGGCCACAAGCATCAACCTCCAGAGCACTTGCCTTCCTCACTCACAAGATGTATCTAGGAGTATTTGTTTTTGCATTTACGAGAGGATGGGACAGTAATGCACTTCAAGAAGTAAAAGGCATCACTGGTGGTGGTGATGATGATGATGACCTTAGTGAGAACAGTTGTCACCATAAGCATTCTGATGTGTTTCTCACAAAGAATGTGAGGCAAAATTCAGCAAACTGCAACCATCATGGCTGTTCCTTATGTTTGTAAATGACATTTTATTGAGATATAGCATGTCAGTGGTTTATATCTTGTCTATATCTACTTTTCATGTTATAGTAGCAATGTACAATAACAACATGTTATAGTATATAAATGGTGTATATGTGTACACGAATGGATCCTAATTGTGTGTCTGTGTGTGGATACCTGTTCTGCTATGGTGCTCTGCTTTAGTTTCTTTTCATGTTACTGTGACAGAGTGATAGAACACCCTTAAAAAAACAATGTGAGGAAGAATGAGTCCATTTTGACTCACAGTTCCAGAATACCGTCCATCATGGTGGGGAAGCTTGAGGAGGTGGCTGGTTCCATTGCATTCACAGTCAGGAAGCAGAGAGGTGAATGACTATGGCTCAGTTTGTTTTCTCCTATTCAGTTCAAAATGCCAACCTATAGGATAACACTACCACCCAACTTTAGTGTGTTCCTTCCCACCTTATTTAAACCAATCAAAATAATATCTCCCAAGCATGTCAAAAGGTTAACATAATCTAGATAATCCCTCACAGTTGTGCTAAGTTGTTTGCCGGTTGATTCTCGAGCCTGTCAAGTTGACATTCAATATTATTCATCACATGTACCAAGCAGAACCAACTGTATATCCTTTTTACTATCTCACCTACAAACATTTGCTTTCTGGTGGTGAGTTAACCAATGGTTCCACTCCTTGCCTCCAGAAAGTAAATGCTGGGTGCTAACAGTGAATTTCCTTGACAAGACTATGTTCAGGAAGAATATGTTTGATAGAGCCTCATAGAAACTCTGAAATGCTGCCAGGGACAGATGCCAGCACTAGGCAAAGCAGTAAGTGGAATTAGAGTCTTTTGCAAAACCGAGTGATACGCATTTAGTTTGATGACTTTTAACAAATTGGTCAGTTACCACTACGGTCCTTAGTCATGAATTGGAAAGCATAACGCCAATCACAGCATTAGTTTCTTCAACATTGAATATCTGAATCTTTTATCTTGAAGAATGTCAGATATTGAGGCTAACACCGTGAAGGGGCAGACTCCTATACTAACAGACCTTCAAAGTGTCCTTTCTGTTTTGCCATTTAAAAACTTTATGATGGACTGCCCTAGTACATAACAAAATGACATGCTTGAATGACTATTCGTTTGCTTTTCTTAATTATCCTAAACAGTTTATGACAGTTGCTAAAAAGAGGCCAAAACTTCACATTTAATTTTTAAGCATTACCTAGGTACAATGCCTTAAAAAGAGTTAACCTTAATTTTGTATCAATATACAAAGATCAACAGTCCTTGACTTACCTGCCTATCTGGAATAAATGTTAAGAGAGGAGAAAAGAAATGTCTCTACCCAGAATTATAGTTTTTTTTTTTACTATAATATTCCCCTTTGCTGCTTAGCAACTGTTTTATTGCTATGAAGAGACACCATGACCAAGATAACTTTTATTTTAAAAATATTTAAGACAGGGTAGGTAAGTCCTTCATAATTCCTGCTCTACAATCAATGTCTGTCAGAGAAACGGGGCCAAACGGCTGAAGATTGATGCTGTAATGTATGGAGAGAAAATGGGAACTGTCCAGGCAGCCACTGGTATGTCATTTCTTAGTTTGGGAAGCTGCAGGCCCTGTACTTCCTATAAAATCAGATATATTTATCCCTCTCAGGTCTCTGAGGTGGTTGAAGAATAGATAGCTAGAATTTCATAGTTAAATTTTGAGTTGTTTAGGAATTAAGAGGGTGTTCCAGATCTAAGAAGATGTTTTTAAAATTGTGATGCAAGTTAGGATGGAAGCTGAGTTGGATATAGAACTTTAAACTCACGGAGATGGTTGGATAGTAGAATGTTAAAGTCAGTTGCCAAATACATATGGACTGGACATTGGGAATGTATGCTAAGCCATATAACTCTTATAATTGTGGCCTATTTATTTCTGTTGTTTTGTATTGTATTTGTTTTTATAAGAGAAAGAACTATTTGTTGGACTGAAAGGGGGATCTGTTGGGGGGAAAAGGATATACCTTAAACTAAAGAAAAAGAAAGTGGATGGGGGTGTTGAGGGGGAAGAGGGTGGGAGGGAGAGACCAAAGGTAGGAATAAGGTGGGGATTGCGATTGAGATGAAACTTGAAGAAATTAAAAATAAATAAATAAATAAGTACATAAATAAAAAAAAACTTTATGATGAAAACTGCTCATTCCCAGAATCATTCCAGTGTGCTATGTTTATAAAGCTCAGCACCCCGAAAAGTTGTGTTACCTCCACCATCTTTATGACACAAGATGAGCATGCTTATTTTAAAATGTTCCTGTCCACTATATTTGAACATGAATTCCATGTCCTCAAGTAGATATTTCCAAAAAATGTACCTGTCATGTTTCCTTCTTGAATGAGACCTTAAATTAAACTGAGCATACTCAGAGTTGTACTTCCTTTTTTAAAAATTAATTTAAAATTGTATGTGTATATCTATTTGTCTTTATGTACACTACATGTGTGCAGTGCCTTCAGAAGCCAGGGGAAGACATCAGATACACTGGAACTAGAGTTACAGACAGTTGTGAGTCACCTAATATGGAACTGGGAGCCAAACACAGCTCTTTAAGAGCAGTGTCATAGTTAGGGTTTCTTATTTCTGTGTTAAAACACCATGGCCAAAAGCAACTAGTGGAGGAAAAGCTTATTTCAGCTTCTAGTTTTTAGTTTATCATCCAGAGAAGTCAGGACAGGAACCCAAGTTAGGAACTTGGAGGCAGGAGCTGATGGAGAGGCCATGGAGGTGTGTTGCTTATTTGCTAGCTCAGATTGCTTTCTTTTAGAACCTAGGACAACCAGCTAAGGGACAACACTGCCAACAACAGCTGGGCCCTCCCTCATCAATCACTAATTTAAAAAATGCCCTATAGCAGTGATTCTCAACGTTCCTAGTGTTGTGACTCTTTAATACACTTCCTCATGTTGTGGTGACCCCAATCATAAAATTATTTTCATGGCTACTTCATAACTGTAATTTTGCTACTGTTATGAATTGTAATATAAATAGCTGATATGCAGGATATCTGATATATGACTCCTGTGAAAAAGTCCTTCAACTCCTAAGAGGTTATGACCCGCAGACTGAGAACCACTGCTTGCCTAATACCAACCTTGGCAGTATATCCACCGTTCAGAACTATGACAAACACACTTTTTTGTTCTGTTCAACCCCCCCTTTGAGGATTTTATTATATCAACACAAATAGACAAATAAAAATGTCTTTGAAATTACTATTTTTAAAATTCTTGCAATAGGATCTTAACTTGCATTAGGTTCTTACCTTAAAATTATGTGTGTGTGTGTGTGTGTGTGTGTGTGTGTGTGTGTGTGTGTACAACTTGTGGGAGTCACTTATCTCCTTCCATCTTGTGAGTTCCAGAGATCAAACTCACATTTTCATTGCTTGGTGGGAAGTTCGTTTATTCATTGAGCCATGTCTCTGTTCCCTGCAAATGAACAACTGTTTAGAAGGAGAGATATTACACGTTCTCTTTACCTACAGCTGCCAACTTGACACAGCCCAGACTCATTTGAGGGAGTCTCAACTGGCAACTACCCAGAACAGATTGGTGCATGGCTATGTCTGTGAATTATCTTGATTAATGATTGAGCACCCAGCCCACTGTGGGTAGAGCCATCCCTAGGCAGATGTTCCTAGGTAGTATAAAAAAGAACACTGAGCACAGAACCAGAGAACAAGCCAGCAAGCAATGATGCGATGTGGTTCTAGTCATTTTTCCTGCTCCAACTTGCCTTCATGATGGACTGTCATCTGGAGGTATAAGCCAAATGAACTCTTCATCTAACTCAAGTTTTTGTTCACAGCAACAGAGAGCAAACTAAGACACTACACAAGGGCTATTTTGCTTGATGTTTACGGAACAAGAGAGATTAAAACTAAAAACAGAGCTTCACATTTTATTTTTAAGTATCTCTAGGTATGATACCATTAGGAAGCGTTACCTTTAATTTTGTATCAATATACAAAGATCTATTCAATTGTGGTTAAATATACTCTTAATTATGTATCAATATACAAAGATCAATGCCTATGTAGCCCAATACAATCTTAATATTACGTCCATATACAAGGGTCAATACCATTGTGGCCAACTATAATCTTAATTTTGTATCAATATACAAAGATCAATACTGATGTAATCCAATACAATCTTATTTTTGCACAATAAACAATGGTCAATACCACTTTAGCCAAATATACTACTAATTTTGTGAAGCTCTGGCCTCTTGATACCAACCGTCTAAAACTGGCTAGTATAGTTAAGTAAAACAAACTCCTAGTCATGCAAATATGTCACTTTGTTAGCTACTATGACAGTCTATCACAGATATTCTCTAAACTACCCAGTAATCAAGTTGTTAAGAGACAAGCAACATTTGCTTATCTAAATACAAGAGATGGATAGGGCATCTTCAAAAACCCCAAGAGATCTGCAGAATATGGCATTCAAAGATGTTATCTTAAATTAAGATTTTCTTTTTTTTTTTGATATCGAGACATATCAGCTCCTGACAGCACCCCCTATTCTACTCCAAGTAGAAGATAAGCATCGAAGAATCTCCAGTGTGAGATGGTTGAATTAGCGGCAAGCCTATCTCTTGGCATGAAAAAACCCCTTGCTCCAACTGCAGACAGACTGCTGTCCAAAAAGGACAAAACTTGGTAGCAGGGAAGTCGACAGCCTAGCTCTGCCAAGAGAGGGTAGGTAAGTCCTTCATAATCCCTGCTCTACAACAAATGTCTGCCAGAGAAACAGGACCCAAAGGCTGAAGACTGATGCAGGAATGTATGGAGAGAAAATGGGAACTGTCCAGGCAGTCACTGGTATGTCATTTCTTAGTTTTGGAAGCTGCAGGCCCTGCACTTCCTATATAAGCAGATATATTTATCCCTCTCAGGTCTCTGAGGTGGTTGAAGAATAGACAGCTAGAGTCTCATAGTTAAATTTTGAGTTGTTTAGGAATCAAGAGGGTGTTATAGATCTAAGAAGATACTCTTAAAAGTGTGTTGCAAGTTAGTATGAATGTTGAGTCAGATATAGACCTTTAAACTCATGGAGATGGTTAGATAGTAGAATGTTAAAGTCAGGGGCCAAATATGTATAAACTGGACATTGGGAAGGTATACTGGGCCACTTAACTCTCATAAATGTGGCATATTTCTATCTGTTGTTTTGTATAGTATTTACTGTTATAAGAGAAGGAACCATCTGTTGGACTGAAAGGGGAAACTTCTGGGGGGAAGAGGGTGGAAGGGCGGGATAGGAAGGGGGAATAGGGAGGGGTTTGTGACTGAGATGTAACTTGAAGAAAAAAAAATAAAGTATTTAAAAAAAAACTAAAAACAGACTCCTTTGAAGGATGATGTTTTTTCTAGATAGTGCAAATATCTCACCAGTGCAAGTTTGGAGAGAGAAATAAATACACAAGGGAAAAAAAGAGCTCAACAGGAGACTGGCTTTATTTTCTGTTTGGTTTATACTTCTAAATCAGAGAAAAATCAGCTCAGCTGAAAGTCCCATGCATGTCAATGGGACTCAGGCAATTCCCAGTCATTATCATTATACCTTTTCAGACCTTCCTGCCTCCCCACATTGCATCTAAGGTATTGATTTCGTAGTTATTTGGGCTTATATTTTCAAAGAACAATTATAAGGAGTTTTTTTCTTTCTCTACACATAATGCAAACATGTTCTCATCCTTAAAAATCAGTTGTTATTGTGTGTGTGTGGGTGTAAGTATGTACATGTGTGTGCATGTAGATGCTCTTGTATGTGTGTGCTTGCATGTGGAGGACAGAGGTGGACATCAGGTATCTTTATCAATTTCTCTCCATCTTATTTTTTGAACCAAGGTATCTAATTGAATCTGGAGCTCATCAGGTTTGATACATTAACTGGCCTAATACATTAACTATTAACTAACTAATGCATTAGTGTGCTCTAGGCATTCATCTGTCTTCAATCCTTCAACACTGGGTGTCCAGATGTCTGTCACAGCACACAACTTTTTCTGTGGGTGCCTTGGATTCAAACTCAGGGCATCATGCTTGCACAGTGAGCAATTTTACCCGTTGTGCCATATTCTAAGCCCTGTGTTACCTTTTTAAAAAGTGAAGACCTCTTTATGATTTTAGGAATAGGATAAAGGACCAATAATATAATTTGATTTCCTCCATCCATTTTCTTTCTTTAAAATTGAGATAGCTCTTGGCTTCGTAGCACAGGCTGACTTCAAAGTCACACTTGCCCTGCCTAGCATTACAGGTGTGCAGTACCGCATGTGGCTATAGATAACACTTTATTTCTGGCCCTATCTGAAGGAGTCTGTATATTAACTAGCTTGATAGTATATGTGTTTATTAAAGCACTGTGTCATATAACTTGCATACACAGTTTTCAAATTGTCTCAATAATATTTATGGGATACAATGTAGTAACTGAATCTGTGTAAAATGATTAAGTCAGGGTAATCAGCAATGTTTCTTAAACATCATTTCTTTGTATCAGGAAGCTTCAAACTTGCCCCTTTTAGTTCCTTGTAAAATATTTAATGTTCTTTATTTTTCAAAATGATGTTGCCCTATTATGATCTTACACAATAGGAATTAACTCCTGTCAGGGATGAGGCAATGTCTCAGTCAGTAAAGTACTTCTGCAGGCTATGAGGACCTGAGTTTTAATCCCAGCACCCACATGAAAAAACAGTTGTGGTGTGCACATTTTTAATCCCTGTGTTGGGGATATGGAGATAGCTGAGTTCTTGAGACTCGTTCACCAGCCAGTCTAGCTTAATCTTCAAGCCCCAGGTCTTAGCGATAGATGCTCTCTTAAAAAAAGGTGAATGATGCTTTAGGAATAGCACCCTAGCTTGGTCTCTTGCTTCCACATGCATGGGCATATTTGCATGCATACATATAAACTCATTTCCCATACATACATTCACACAAGCACAAACTCCCTCCCTTGAATGGACACATGTGCACATACAAAAGAATTTACTCCTTCTAAGTATATTATCTCCAGTTACTCACCATTCTTTATTTCCTGTTTATCATAGCCACCTCCCTCCCAGTAATCACCATTCTACCTCCAGTACCACAAAATCAATGTTTTTAGTTTGTATGTGTCTTTCTGTGCCTGGCTTATTATACTTACTGCAGTGTCCTCAAGCTCCGTCCATTTTACTGTAGATGGAAGGACTTGGTTCTTGTCAGTGGCTATGCATTACTCCATTGTGTATTTGCATCTGTTCTTCACCCATCTATTCACTACTGGATATCCTTGTCAATTTGGAATCCTTATACACTAAGCACAGGCGTGGAGGTGTCGCATATAATGATTTCAGTTTCTGTAGATACAAACCTACTAGAAGGTTGTATGGTTGCTTCATGTTTATGTTTTTGCTAGAAACTTGTACAGTTTTCCATGATGGCTGTATTAACTTGCATTGCCACCAGTACTATACATGCATTTCCCTTTATCTGTATCTTTTCTAATTAATTTTGGTGTGAGGTGATTACCTAGCTGTGGTTTCAATGTGCATTTCCCAGACAGATAGTGATGGCTAGCACCTTTTCATGTACTATGTGTGTATCTTCTTGGGTATAAAGGCTTTCCATATCATTTGCTTGGTTTTAAATTATATTTGTACTAAAAATTCTTGTATATGGATATTAAGTTTTTGCTTAGTAAATACATGGCATTTTTTTCCATTCTTTATGCTGACTTCTTTAACTTTTAAAAAATAATCCTATTTATTCTACACTATCCTGTGCTGCATAAGGATATTTTTATACAAGTATCTATTGCACACTGAACATATTTCTTTCCTTCATGCTCCCTATTCTGTTCTTTCTCTCCTTCTGCCTCCTGTTAAACCTCTTTGTTACCCTAGACAGTTTTATTTACCATTCATGGCACATGTATGTAAATTGTTTTATATATCTATACAAAATCTACACTAGCTTACTTCACTTGCTATGATGATTACTGTATTATGATGCATCCATTTTCCTGTGAATTACATAACTTGTTGTTCTTTGTGGTTGCATTATGTATATATACCACTTGGCCATTCCTCTTTGGCTGGGTAAGTGGATTTATTCCATGACTTACCTATTGTGATCAGTTCTGCAGTGAACATTGATATGTGAATGTCTTTGTGATATCCTGATACCCCAGAGTGGTAGAGCTGGGTTATATGGGCGATCTGTTAATGACTTCCATATATACATTCTTTTAGGACTGGTTGTCTCTTTACTATGCTGATCATTTCCATATATACATTCTTTATCAGTTACATGCACATAAAGCTGGAAAATTTTTATTTTAAATTTACATACAATAATATCTGTTCTGTGGGGCTAGAGAGATGGCTTAGCAGTTAAGTGTGCTTGATGCTCTTGCAGAGGACCAGAGTTTTCTTTGAACACTCACATAAGACAATACCTATAATTCTAGCTCCAGGGACCTAGTACCCTCTTCTGGCCTTCGTAGGTACCGGCAAACACATGGTACACATACGTATACTCAGGCAGACACACATACATGTGATAAGCAAAATTTATTTTATTTTATTTTATTTTTAAAGAATGGTCTCTGTGGTACACAACTCTTTAGGATTTGACACAAGTGTAAATTGGGGCATCTGCTACCACAGCTCCTAAAATTTGACAGTTTCTAAAACTTTTATTTCTCTTTTTATTCATCTTCTTTCCCGATCTGTGGCAATCACTGAGAGATTTTTCTGGTAACAAGTCTACCCTTTCCAACCCTTGCGGTTGAGCTATAAGTAGACTTACAGATCTATGCTTTCACTCAGCACCGTACCTTCAGTATCTAGCCTGGTCCTTGCCTGTATCAGTAGATTTTATTTTTGTGTCTGCAAACTACTGCGTTGCATGGATATATTGCATCTGAAGAAATGGAGTCTCTCCCAGCCTTCCGATGGACAGGAATAATATGACTACAAGGACTGTGTATACATAGTTTTTTTGTTTAATGTAAGTGTTCATCAGTTGCTTTGTGTGTTAAATGGAAAACTTTGCCTAATCATTTATTTAACTTTATTTAAAAAACCTACCAAACTGTTTTATTAAGTGATCATATCATTTCAGGTTCTGTGTGCCAGCAAGGTATGAGTGTTCGAGTCCTTTCTTTCCTCCCCAGCATTGGGTACAGTCAGTTAAAAAAATTAGCCAATGTATTATTGAGCAGTAGTATTTCGGTGTGATTTATTTTTTATTTACCTGGTTACTAAGGATTTTAGGCTTGTTTTAGGTGCTTTTTTTTTCTTTTCACAAATAAGTTTTGTTACATTTATTTATTAATCAGCTTTCAGAAGTCAGTTCTCTCCTTTCACCACATGGATTTTGAGGACAGAAATCAGGTCATCTGGATTGGGAACAATCACCACTAGCCACTGAAGCATCTTCCTGGCCCCTGCTTGTTTTCTTATGGGTAATTTTTGAATGCTCTTTATGTAGTCTGGAACATGTCCTCTGTCAGCTTGGTACTGCAAACATTTGCTTTTTGTGTTTGAGGCTTGCCAGATCTTTTCTTTGCGGCAGCCCTTCCATGTTATATAAGAATGAAGTGACCCATTATAGCTCTTGCCAGTTCTGCTTTGAGAAGATTGCTGATGATGTTGGGCATGACAAAGTTTATTTTGTGATTCTTTTTCCTAGTCTATAAAACCACAGTGTGGGATGAGAGTGTTTATGAGAATCTTTTCAGCCATAATAGTAATTTTGAGAGATCAGGCGAGTTCACTGAGCTAATGAACAGCAGGGTTAGCCAAGAACTAAAGCTGCCTCCCACCTTGCTGTCTTCATTTACTATAGAATTCTCCCTGCTTTGTAAAACCTAAGTATTTATTACAAAGTACATTTATGTGGCTCAAAATTCAAACAGGATAAAAGATTCCTATGTGAAAAACATGTCTTTCAACTATTATTTCTTGTTTTCCTTCCCAAAGCCTTTGAAAACATCTGCAAGAAAGGTTCTTTGGTATTGTGTGTATATGTGCATTTTCTTTCTTGGTTTTTGGAAGGTGAATTATACACCACAGTGTCTTCTTACTTCTGAGAGAAATACAAATTTTAACAATACTAGGATGTAGGCTTCTTTTCCCAGTACTAAGTTGGATTTTTGGCGGGGAGAAACTAAAAACTACTTACCTTTTCCTATGGATTTTCTGTTCACAATGTTTTCTGTGTACCTCTCTCTAGTTGACTTGCTGATATTATATAGACGTTAGTAATGCAATTATTAGGAGAATTCACTTTGTGATATGTGGCCTTTTTCTTGTACTCTGAGTGTGTCTTTTGTATTTTCTCATTTTTCTTTCCCCTGATATTTTCTGCCAAGTGGGTGAATTCATCTGTCTTTATGTTTCTTGAGTTTGGCTCCTAATTGTCACACACTTCTCTGGTGTTAAAAGAATTTTTCTGTGCTATCTTTTAGTTCTTTGTTCATATTTACACATATTCAAGTGTATTTGAATGTTACTTAGGGCCAAGAACAATTGTCAGGCTTGTGTACCAAGTGCCTCTACTGATGGGCCATCTTGTTTGCTCCAGAGTAATTTTCAAATACATTAATTTATTATTATTTTTTATTTTTTTCATTTTTTGTTTATTTATTACTTCAAGTTACATTTCCATCACAGTTCTGTATTTCCATCCCTCCTGGTTCCACCCTCCCATCCTCTCCTCCCTCTCCCACCTATCTCACTCCTCCAATGTGGAGTGTCCCTATATATCAGCCCCTCTCAGTTCAATAGTCATATGAGGGCTAAGAGCTTCCTCTTGCACTGGGTGGCTACATGGCAGCACCCCTAGGACAAATTGTCCCCTTAATAACAAAGTCTATGTTCCTGATCCTTTTGGTGTATTGGTTGTAGGACATCTATCCTGTACTATATGGCTAAAATCTAATTATAAGTGAGTAGATGCAATGTGTTTCTTTCTGAGTCTGGGTTAGCTTACTCAGGATGAGCTTTTCTAGTTTCATCCATTTGGCTGCGAATTGCATGGTTTCCTTTTTTCTGATAGCTGAGTAGTATTCCATTGTGTAAATGTACCTCGATTTTTTAATCCATTCGTCGGTTGAGGGACATCTGGGTTGTTTCCAGTTTCTAGCTATTACAAATAAGGCTGTTATGAGCATAAATGAGGATATGTCCTTGTGGTTTGGTGAGGAATCATTTGGATATATGCCCAGAAGTGGTGTGGCTGGGTCTTGAGGTAGGGCTATTCCAAGTTTTCTAAGATATCGCCAGACTTATTTCCATAGTGGTTGTACAAGTTTACACTCCTACCAGCAATGGAGGAGTGTTCCCCTTTCTCCACAACCTCGCCAGCATGTGCTGTCATCACATACATTTAAATATATGTGTTATATATATATGTGTGTGTGTGTGTGTGTGTGTGTGTGTGTGTGTGTGTGTTATATGAGTGTGGAGGGAGGAAAACAAGTCTCACAAGTTTTCTCTAAGCTCTACACATGCACTGTGGAACATGCACACCCTGTATTGTATGTATACACACACACACACAAAATAAAAATTAGAAATAGAAACTTATCATGGTGTAAAACATGAAACCAAACACATTATTCCAGAAGGCAACCTACTTGTCTAAAGAATATTGAATAAACTATGTTTTGTCTTTTCATCTGAGTTCTTACCAGTAAGATATACTAAATTTTGTGATCTTGGATGTCCTCCTTTTAAACTTTCTAGTCTGTTCTGTTGATCTTCCTTTGTACACCAGCTAAATGTTAACATTTTCCTTTTCCTTTGTGTATATGTGGTCTCTGAGTATGTGCTCATGTATGCCCCAGAGTGTTTACCTGTCTTTCTGTATGTGGAGGCCAGTTGTTGAGAAGGTTTCTTCCCTTATAGCTCTCCACTTTCTTTTTGAGACAGGTCTCTCACTGAACATTGAGCTCACTAGTTTGTCTAGACTGGTTGGTCAGAATATCCAAGAATCCTCCTGCTCTTGCCTCCTCAGTGCTGGGATTATACAAAGGTGAACTTTGGTTCTGGTTATCAAATTCAGATGTCCATGTTTCATCTGTGGAACCATTTTACCAACCCTTCTCTGTGTTTCTGCACCATGCATAAAGTGTTGCTTGTCTTTATTACCATTTTCCTTTCTTTGGGCATTTTCCAACATATTTTCTTAAAAATTCACAACATCAAGCTGGAGAGATGTCTTGGAGGTTAAGAGCACTGGCTGCTCTTCCAAGAGGTCCTGAGTTCAATTCCCAGCAACCACATGGTGGCTCACAACCACCGATAATAGTATCTGGTACCCTCTTCTGACCTGAGGCCATACATACAGACAGAACACTGTATACATAATAAATAAATGCTGGCTGCTTCTGGCTTCTGCTCTCAGAGCCATTGCAGTACACTGAACTCCATAGAGACAGCGCTGGCTGGGGTGAGCATGAGCCAGATGGGCACAGGGCAGCTGTGTGCCTCGTGGACAAGAATCAACTAACCATGGGCAAAGGAGATCCTAAGAAGCTGAGAGGCAAAATGTCTTCATATGCATTCTTTGTGCAAACCTGCTGGGAGGAGCACAAAGAAGAAACACCTGGACACTTCTGTCAACTTCTCAGAATTCTCCAAGAAATGTTCAGACAGGTGGAAGACAATGTCTGCTAAAGAAAAGGGGAAATTTGATGAGATGGCAAAGACTGACAAGGCTCATTATGAAAGAGAAATGAAAATCTACATCCCCCCAAAGGAGAAACCAAAAAGAAGTTCAAGGACCCCAATGCACCTGAGGCCTCCTTCCACTTCTTGTTCTGTTCTGAGTACCACCCAAAAATCAAAGGAGAGCTTTGATTATCCATTGGTGATGTCTCAAAGAAACTAGGAGAGATGTGGAACAACACGGCCGCAGATGACAAGCAGCCCTATGAGAAGAAGGCTGCCAAGCTGAAGGAGAATTTCGAAAAGAATATTGCTGCCTACAGAGGTAAAGGAAAACCCAATGCAGTGAAAAAGGGGGTGGTCAAAAGCTGAAAAGAGCAAGAAAAAAAAAAGGGTAAGATGAGGAGGAGGACGAAGAGGATGAGGAAGAGGAGGAGGCGGAAGAAGATGAAGATGATAATGATGAATAAGTTGGTTATAGTGCAGTTTTTCTTGTCTATAAAGCATTTAACCCACCTGTACACAACTCACTTATTTTAAAGAAAAAAATTGAAATGTAAGGCTGTGTAAGATTTGTTTTTAAACTGCACAGTGTCTTTTTTTTTTTTTTTGTATAGTTAACACACTACCGAATGTGTCTTCAGATAGCCCTGTCCTGGTGGTATTTTCGATAGCCACTGACTTTGTTGGGTACAGTATGTGGGTTGGAAATTTAACACAGGTTCATTGGTGCCCAGCACAAGTTAGTTATATATGGGGATGGTAGGTTTTTGATTTTTTTCTTTTTTTGTTTTTCTTTTTTTGGCTTTTTGGTTTTTTTTTTGTTTTGTTTTGTTTGCTTTGTTTTGCTTTGTTTTTTTTTTTCATCTTCAGTTGCAGCCTATATGAAGATAATTGTTGTTCTGTTAACTGAATACCACTAGGTAATTGCAAAAAAAAAATTGCATCTGTTTTGTTGACATTCTGAATACTTCTCAATAAATACAATTTTTTTAATTAAAAAATCACAGCTAAGGGATCTGTATGAAGACCATGTTGCCTATTCTCTATATTTGTATGTCTATGTCTAGTATAAATTTTTTTCTTCTTATTTTGGTTAGTATTTCAGTCTCTGGAAGCCTCTAGGGGCCTAGATTGGTGGGTTCTGTTGATCTTCATGTGCTGATCTTGTCCCCTCTGGGTCTCTCTATTCCTCCTCCCTCTCTTATATAGGGCTCCCAGAGCTCCACCTAATGCTTGGCTGTGTCTCAGCCTTTGCTTTGTTTTACTACTGGGTGGAGTTTCTCATAGGATAGTTAGGCTAGGTTCCTGTTCTTTTGGGTATGTGGGTTGTAGGATTGTTGTCCTGAAATATATGTCTAACATCCAGTTATAAGTGAATACATGCCATGTATATTTTTCTGGGTCTGTGTTAGCTCACTCAGGATGAGTTTTTCTAGTTCCATCCATTTGGTTGAAAATTGCATGATTTCCTTATTTCTGATAGCTGAGCAGTATTCCATTGTATAAATGTACTACAGTTTTTTTTTTTTTTATTCTATTCTTCGGTTAAAGGGCAATTGGGGTTGTTTCCAGGTTCTAGTTATTACGAATAAAACTACTATGAACATAGTTGAGGCCATGTCCTTGTGGTTTGGTGAAAATAATCTTTTGGGAGCAATCTCAGTCATGGACTTTGATACCTGTTAGTTGCACACTTTACCCTAGCTGAGCTGCCATATGGGGCCCCAGAGCAAGAGGAAGCTCTTAGCCCTCATGTGACTGATGAACTGAGGGAAACTGATATGTGGAGGCACCCCACAATGGAGGATTAGGATAGGTGGAAGAGGGGGTAGAGAGTGGGAGGTGGGACTGAGAAGGGAGGAGTGAGGGGGCTGTGATTGAGATGCAACTTGAATTAATAAATAAATGTTAAAAAAATCATAGCAACTGGAAATGTTTTAAGAATTTTACAGTGTCACCTAGATTCTTCCATTAACATTTTATTAGCCATGCTAAAAAAAAAACCACTTATCTCTCCAACTGATATCCTTTCATTTCTATCTTAGTTTTGATGCCTCTCAACATAAACTGGATGCAACAATTTCTCCTAAATAATTCAGCTCCCATATAATTAACTAGTGCCTACTACTTACTTACAGTATTTTTTTTAATTTTGAGCTAAACTTAATAGACAGTGAAATTACATATCCAGTTGTTTTATGCCACATGAGTCAATGTGCAAGTCACGTTCTTGTCAAGGTAGAGTGTTGTTATCATTTATTTGATTATGATGATTTACATATTTTCATTTTATGTTTTTTAAACTTGTTCCTATGTAATAAAGATACTGAATTTTAAAATAGTATTTTTATTTATTTGTTTTGAAATTTCATTTATTCTTCCATCAAAGCTCCCCTCCCCAAACAGTCACCTGATGGTGCCCAGATCAAATATGTGAGCTTGTGGAGGACATTGTTATTCTGACCACAGTATCCATCCACCATTACTTCCCTCCAACTCTCTTGATCAAACTATTGATTTTTTTGCATTCGTCTACAATATGTAATTTTCTTATATTTCTGAATTGTTTTTATTTGGAAAAGAAAATTTTCTATGATGCTGAAGTATCCAGAATCTTTCTTTGACTCAGAGTTTAGTGTACATAGTGTGCAGCTTTTGTTTCTCAATCAATGGTAGTGGCTGTTGTGTATAATTTCTTTGCTGACTAAGGAAGTGACTCCACCCATAAGTGACATCCATAAGGGACATTTTCCATGCAAGCATGAAAGCCTGAGTTTGAGCCCTAGTACCCACACACAGGTGCATGGTTCTAATATTAGCACTGCAGAGGTGACCACAAGCAACTTTTTCTGGCTTCCTGGTCACACAGCCTAACCTGATTGATGAATTCCATGCTGATGAGAGATACCATCTCAAAAGGTAAAGTGAATGGTTCCCGAGAAACAACAATTGAGGATACCCTCTGACTTTAGACCACTTACATGCAACTTCCCAATCTATGTGTATCTACATGCACGTGTGCACACACATGTGCACATGTACACACAAACATGCATATAAATGTAACACACACATGAAAAATTAAACATTTCTTGGTTGACATTTTTTTGTTTATTTATTACTTCAAGTTACATCACAGTGCCCTCATTCCACCCCTCCCAGTTCCACCCTCCCACCCTTTCCTCCCTCTCCCACCCTTCCCACTCCTCCGATGTGGATTGTCCCTATATATCAGCCCCTCTCAGCTCAACAGTCATATGAAGGCTAAGAGCTTCCTCTTGCACTGGGGGCCAACATGGTAGCACTCCTAGGGCAAATTGTTCCCTTAATAGGTAACAAAGTCTATATTCCTGTTCCTTTTGGTGTATTGGTTATAAGTTAGTTATCCTGTACTATATGGCTAAAATCCAATTATAAGTGAGTAGATGCCATGTGCATCTTTCTGAGTCTGAGTTAGCTCACTCAGGATGAGCTTTTCTAGTTCCATCCATTTGGCTGCGGATTTTATGGTTTCCTTTTTTCTGATAGCTGAGTAGCATTCCATTGTGTAAATGCACCACAATTTTTTTATCCATTTGTTGGTTGAGGGACATCTGGGTTGTTTCCAGTTTCTAGCTATTACAAATAAGGCTGCTATGAACATAGATGAGGAGATGTCCTTGTGATTTGGTGAGGAATCATTTGGGTGGATACCCAGAAGTGGTATAGCTGGGTCTTGAGGTAGGGCCATTCTAAGTTTCCTAAAATATCACCAGATAGACCTGGAAAAAATCAATTCTCAACTTCATATGGAATAACAAAAAAACTAGAATAGCTAAATCAATCCTGTACAATTAAAAAAAAAACATCTGGAGGTATCAGCACCCTAGATTTCAAGCTATACTACAGAGCAATAGTAATGAAAACAGCATGGTACTGATATAGAAACAGATCAGTGGATCAATGGAATCCAATTGAAGACCCAGAAATGAACCCACACACCTATGGTCACTAAATCTGTTGACACTTATACTTCAACCTTTCCAACAGCCACAGAAAAATCAATGCTTGCAAATATGTGTTGTCCATAGGATTCTTGGGTTAATTTCAGTTTTCCTACTTGTGGGAATTTATTGTGGGTAGGAGTCACCTTCTGTTACCTGTTTAACCTTTACTTGGATGCTTGGAAACAAATGATCTCAATGATTGCCACTTGCCTGGGTCGTTGTCATTGAGTCACATAGTTTTGCTTGCTCTCTAGAAAACTCCAGCTGGTTCATGATCCCTGATGTATTTGCTCTTGCCTATCTTTTCCTGAGCACAGCCTGATCCATCTCTGACTATGTTTCCATTCATTTCTTACTCAGCAGTCTGAGGCTGTAATGTCTTTTTGTTTCATTCAAATGAGCTTTAAAAGTTCTATTTTCTTTATTTCCTTGTTTGTACTTCTATGAAGAAAAGCCTAGAGATTTCACTTCATGGGAAAATCGGGTTCCTACTTTGAAATATTGCACCACAAGTCAGTGCTTCACAGCACTCAGGAACCCCATTATTTCTGCCAGAGTATCTGTGATTTTCATCACTTCTACCTAGAGTGACAAACTTTCTGTTACCTTTATCACAGTTATCTAATGCAGTAGAGAGACTTCAGGGATGGCCTTAATGTCTGTAATCAGGGCATAAGGTGCTGCTTAAACAAAATATTTAACATATCCTTAGTAGTTATCATGGGTAACTTGATCATCTAGATACTACTATTGCCTTCCCATTTAACCTATGTATGTGTACAGCACACTGATGGTGTGTTTGATGTATGTATGTGTCCATGTGGTTATGTGTTTGTAAATGCTTGTGGAGTTCAGAGGTAGACTTTGGGTATCTTTATTCTCCACTTTAAAAAATATTATATTTTATGATATGGTTGTTTTGTTTGCATGTGTATCTGTATGTCATAGCATACAGTGCTCACAGAGGACAGAAGAGGATCCTTGGAACTGGAGTTACAGATCACTGTGAGCCACATGTGGGTGCTGAGAATCAAACCCAGGTTTTCTGAAAGAGCAGCCAGTACTCTTAACTGCTGAGCCATTGTTCTGGCCCCCCTTATGTATACATGTATTTATTTATTTATTCATATTTGTTGACATGGTTTTTCATATAACCTGGAGCTCAGAGATTTGGTTAGAATAGCTTCAGTGATCTGTCTCTGCCTCCCTAGTGCTGAGATTATATGCTGAAATTACATGCTCACATCAAGGTATCTTCCTTGTTATGTGATTCTGGGGAATCCAAAGTCAAGTCTTCTTGCTTTCACAACAAGCACTTTTCAGAATGGTATTGGGTATAGAGGTGTATCTAGTCTGATGAATGATGGGTTTAACATTTGGTCTGCTCTTCTAAGGTACATTCTTTCTAATCCACAAGAAAGGGTGAATATCATCATGTTTTATATGTGTGTGTATACACTATACACATACACATATATACATACATACATTCATACATACACACCTACATATGTGTCAAAATGTCATCATGAGAACCATTATTTTGCATAATTAATATGAACTACTGAAATGTTTTAAAAACTAAAAGGACTTCAAATAAAGACACTTTTCTTGCTTCTCTTTGGAAATATTTGCCTGCTTTTAAAGGCTCTCCGTTCTTCTTTCTTTTTTAACCTTTCAACCATTTAATCTGTTGATCTATGGGAACGCTTTGCAAGTGAATTAACTCCTAAAGATTTTATCACTAAATAAATACATTTGTGGCACTCTGTTTCATGTCCATGCATTATTATGACAGATATTTAAAGGGGAGCTGAATTTATACCTCCTGTCTCTATAATCTGATTAAATCATTCAGTGCTTTCACGCAGCTCCTGTGATTATAGCAGATAGGTGATTTTCTGATTGCTGAGTAGCACTTACTAAAATGTAGGTTACATGTATGTACAGTATTGGCAAGAAGCAACAGGAAATCTGTAGTATGATATTTCCTGAGAGTATATGAACAGATATCTATTAATCCAACCGAGGAGCACCCACAACAGACCAAAGAAAATATTCCATCCAAGAATATCTTACTGAACCAACGAATTTACAAGAGCAAGGGTGACTCAAAGATATTACATTACACAAATACCCAGCCCCACATGACTGACAAATCATGAAAACTGCAACCTTGGAGCTCCCTATGTGATTTACAGAAGCCTGGTCAGATCCAAAAGTCTCCCTCCACCAGCAGTTTTTACAGTTTATATAACCTGGGAGTAGCCTTATGAACCTTGTTAGTTTCATTTACTTCTTGGACCTTGTAAGATTTGTTTGTGTTTTGAGTCTTTTGAGCTTCCCTCATCCTTCAAGCAGGGAGTGTTTCATTTGGAAAGAAATAGCTAAACAAATGCCTAGTGTTGTCAAAACCCAAATACATGCTAGCCATTCTAGTTGTATATATAGACATTTAAAAAAGTAAAATGGAAAAGAAAACATTTTAAAGAATTGGGAATATATAGTTCAGTGGTAGAGTGCTTTCTTAGCATCTGTAAGATCTTAAGATCAATCCCTACCTCTGCAAAAATGTTACCATTGAACAGCATTCTGTCTACAGTTGGAGCAAGGGGCTTTTCCTACCAAGAGATAGGCTTGCGACTAATTCAATCATCTCCCACTGGAGATTCTTCGATGCTCATCTTCTACTTGGAGGAGAATAGGGGGTGCTGTCAGGAGTTGATATGTCTTGATATAAAAAAATCTAAAGTTACGGAAACATGTTTGAATGCCGTATTCTGCAGATCTCTTGAGGTTTTTGAAGAGGCCCTATCTATCTCTTATATTAGGGTAAGCAGATGTTGCTTGTCTCTTAGCAGGTTTATTTCTGATTAGCTTAGCAAGTAGCTATAATAGGCTGTCATAGTCCCTAACAGAATGACCGGCTTGCATAACCATTAGTTTGCATTTCTTAATTATCCAAAACAGTTTATGACAATTAGTAGTAAAAGGCCGAAACATCACATTTCATTTTTTTTCTTTACCTCCTAACCCTTCCATCCCATTTCTCTGGGGTGGGGTGTCCTTATATAACAAAACCTGGAAGCAGGTAAGTCGACAGCCTACCTCTGCCAAGACAGGGTAGGTAAGTCCTTCATAACCCCTGCTCTACAATCAATGTCTGTCAGAGAAGCGGGGCCAAATGACTGAAGAGCGATGCTGTAATGTATGGAGAGAAAATGGGAACTGTCCAGGCAGCCACTGGTATGTCATTTCTTAGTTTGGAAAGCTGCAGACCCTGTACTTCCTATAAAATCAGATATATTTATCCCTCTCAGGTCTCTGAGGTGATTGAAGAACAGATAGATAGAGTCTATCTGTTTGAGTTGTTTAGGAGTCAAGAGAGTGTTATACATCTAAGAAGATACTTTTAAAATTGTGTTGCAACTAGTATGAATGTTGAGTCAGATATAGAACTTTAAACTCATGGAGATGTTTAGATAGTAGAATGTTAAAGTCAGGTACCAAATACATATGGACTGGTCATTGGGAATGTACGTTAAGCCATATAACCCTCATAACTGTGGCCTAATTACCTCTGTTGTACTGTATTGTATTTATTATTGTAAGAGAAAGAGCCATTTGTAGGGGGAAATAAGATATACCTTAAACTTAAAAGAAAAAAAAAAGGGAAGAGGATGGGGGGTTGAGGGTGGGAGGGTGGGACTGGAGGGGGAACAGGGAGGGGACTGCGATTGAGATGTAACTTGAAGAAATAAAAAATAAAGGAAAAAATGTTACCATTGTATTTTATTTCACCCATTGTATCCAA
Source organism: Lophiomys imhausi (assembly GCA_907164525.1). Taxonomy (NCBI): domain Eukaryota; kingdom Metazoa; phylum Chordata; class Mammalia; order Rodentia; family Muridae; genus Lophiomys; species Lophiomys imhausi. Next base: position 591,674 of record CAJQZJ010037392.1, on the reverse strand, counting down.
TGTATTATTTCAATATTGATTGGTGTATTAAAATATTTTTTCTTACAAAGTCTAAAAAATAAGTGTTTTTTAAAAAACCTATCACAAATCAGACCCGTCATATTTGAGTCACTCAGTAGCCACCCATGGCTATTGCCTACTATATAAGGTAGCACAGATATAGACACCATATTCAACAACTGTCATTTTAACATTTATTTATTTATTAATTTATTTATTTATTTATTTATTTATTCATTCATTAATTGATATAGGATTTCATGCTGTCTAGGCTGGCCTTGAACTTTCTCTGTAGTTGAGGCTGGCAGTGAAAACTTGATTCTTTTGCTTCCACCTTCCTGTAATTGTGCTGTGATTGCTTATTCCACCTCATCTTGTTTTATGACACTGGGGACTGAACCCAGGACTTCATGAATGCTAGGCAAGCACCTTATCAACTGAGCTACAGATCTAGCCCTTCAGTTAATTTTTTTCTCGTGGTGGGCTTCTAAGGCAACCTGCTACTGACATTTTGGGCAATCTTTTTCCCAGTGGAAGCTGTCCTACTGCTTTGGATCTAGACTATTCAGCAGAGGCTCCTTTGTTGAAAGTTTGGTCCCCGATGGAACAGTTTTCAGAGGCATACAGGCTTTTTGAGTGTGACAGGTTCTATTATGTCTCAGCTTTGTGTGACCCCAGGAGCTACTCTGCTTGACATTCATAATCATCAGAGATTGACTTGGGTCAGTAGCTCCCAAGAACATGGACTCAGGCCAAGGAAGCTTTGTGATGTGGACTCTTTAGTGCATATGCAAAATGGAAGCAGACTTTATTAAAAAATCACTATAAAAAGTGCAAGATTGAGGTAAAGTGGGAGAAAACAGACTGCTGGGAGGCGTTTCTAAAAAGGGAAACAGCCACTGAATTTCCTTCATCTAAGGGAAACTAAACAATGGCTGATGAATTCTCTGGTGAGACTGGCTAGTTCTCACAGCTATTAGGGGCTGAACACTACCATCATTTGTTGTTTATGTATGGCTCAGCAGTGACTGAAACTCCCTCTATCCATCTCTACCTCCAACTTTGACCTCGACTCTCTGGTAACTGTCAGCTGTTTGACAACATTACCTCCTTTCAACCTTGCGGGCATCTCAAATGTTTTTAATTGCACCAACCTCTATTCATTCTCACATTTATACGATAGGCTTGTAGTTTTACCATGGCAGAGTATTAACTCTGTCACAGCTACCAAAGACATAGCTTCTGGTTTTCTTTGTTTCTAATATTTACCTTGTTGTCTATATAGTGTATTGAGGTTATTTCCTAGCTGGAAGTTTCTTGTTAGAAGCTGTCCTTAAGGTCTAGTCTGTTACAATTAGCTGCACTTGAAGCAAGAACATGTAAAGGGACAACAGTGCTTTCCATATGTCCCTCAGCGCTTTAGGGAGGTAGCCAGATTGTCATCACTGTCCCAGAGCCCATCTTTCCTTTTACTTGTTCAGCTTGGTTATCTCATACCCGGATATAGGCTTTCTTTTTCATCTTTGTCAGTGTTCCTGACCTTTCTGTGTTAAGCACAAATCTTCCTTTGAACTGTAGAATATCTTTTCACTGAAATATACGTGAACAAATTGCAGTTTCACCATGGGCCCTTTCTCTTTAGTACATACAGAGATGTAGATCTTGTCTCAAGAACTGGGACTTTTGGGAAGTGTTCCGATCATGTAGACTTTGACCACAGTGGGTTCATCCATTAATGGAGTCATCACTAAATGGGCTATTGGGAGGTAAGATATATTTGGGGAAAGTAGGTCAGTAAGGACATGTCTTTCAGGGACCTGTTTTATTCCTGGTCCCTTTGTTGTGTTGTCTCTTCACAGAAATAGAACAGTGACTAAGGCAGTGCACTATTCATAGTAGCCAGAAATTAGAAATGACTTAGATTTTTATCAACAGAAGAATGGATTAAGAAAAAGTGGTACATTTACACAATGAACTATTACTCAGCTGGTAAATGAAATCATGAAATTAATAGATAAATGTATTGAACTAGAGAAAGATCATCCTAGATTGACTGAGATATCCTACATCCAGAAAGATAAATATGGTATGTATTTATTATATATGGATATTAGCTGTTAGGTTAATGATAACCAAGCAACAATTCATAGACCCAGAGCAGTTAGATACAGAGTAAGAGACTCAGGGAGTGTGTGTGTGTGTGTGTGTGTGTGTGTGTGTGTGTGTGTGTGTGTG
>CAJQZJ010037392.1:555613-589429 GCA_907164525.1 Lophiomys imhausi | reverse complement strand
TGTGTGTGTGTGTGTGTGTGTGTGTGTGTGTGTGTGTGTGTGTGTGTTGGGTTTCCCTAGGAAAGGGAAACAGAAAACATAGCTATGGATGGATGAGGAGGGGAGACTGGAGTGGGAGAATCAAATAGGGAGAGGAAGGGAATAGGGAGTGAAGTAGTGAATACAAGGTTAAACAGCTAACACCAAGGGCTATTTTCAGGGTTGTATGGAAACCTAATACAGTAGAAACTTCTCAAATTATATACATATATAAAAGAAATTTTAATGGAATAGCCAACTATCAGGGAAGACAGAGTCCTAACTATAACATCTGTTGTCACTAAATGAAGCTCCCAGGACTAGGAATGGGTTATACCTAATTGAATTCTTGGCCAAAGGGATCCCATGGGAACCCCCAAACAACCCAGGCTCTTGACAAGGCTATTGGTGACTTTCCACAAACTGAAAACATGGCCCTATAGCACCATACAACTCATTGAACACAGAGAAGTTTAGTTGGTACCTACCTAGAGCCTTCACCCCTGCTAACAATTGTTCATGGTACTGGAAGGTACTCTGAATGCTAGCAATGGAGAAAGTTAAACAAAAACCCAGCTACAAAATGTTGGATCTGTAAGAGTGACCTGCTTGCAAGATATGCTGGTGCAATAGTGGCACAAACTTGTAGAAGTGAGCAACAAATATCTGATTTGACTTGAGTCCCACTCCATTAGATGGAACCCATACCCAAAGCTGTTTGGGTAGCCAAGAATGTGAGACTAGATAGGCCAGAGACCTAGTAGAAAACCAAATAGTATGGTTCTGCTAAAGAAACATAGCAATAAAATGACTCCCAACAACATTCTGCTGTCCTTTTAGATCAGTGCCATGCTCAGCTCTCATCAGAGATACTTCCTGCTGCAACAGGTATAAATAAATACAGAGATCCACAGCCAAGCATTATGCAGAGAGTGAGAGACACAGGAACACTTAAGAGTATGTCTCCATCAAATCCTCCCGCTCAAGACTGAGGGAATTAATTCTCTGAAAGAGGAGTCAGAAAGAGTGTAAGAGTCAGAGGGGATAAATGACATCAATCAAAAAAGGCTTTCTAAACACAACAGGACCAATGCACTTATGTACTCATGGAGACAGAGGCAGCATGCACAGGGTCTGAAAGGATCTGCACCAGGTAGAGTCCTAGAGCTGAAGGGAGAAGTAGACCCAGATTCCTATCACTAACCCAGAAACTATCTCCAATTAATTGCCACTTGCAAATGAAAAATAAGTTGTCTTAAGGGACTCTCACTGGGGATACAAACCACTCTTAAGGGTAGGTCCCATGCACAGCAGTAGATGGCCAGCACAAAATGAATTCAGTGACATCTTTGGAGGGTTTTTTTGTCTTATAATGTTAAGTTATGGTTTTTATTATTATTATTATTATTATTATTATTATTATTAACCTCATGGCTCCATTGCATATATCTTATTTATTTATTTATTTTTAATATTTATTTATTACTTCAGTTTACATCTCCATCACAGGGCCCTCTTTCCACCCCTCCTATTCCCGCCCTCCCACCCTCTACCCCCTGTCCCTTCCATCCCACTCCTCTGGAGTGGAGTGTCCCTACATAACAGTCCCCTACCCCAGTTCAGCAGTCATATGAGGGCCAAGAGCCTCCTCATACACTGGGGGCCTACAAGGCAGCACCACTAGGGCAAAGTGTCTCATGGACAGAAAACAAAGTCTGTGTTCCTGTTCCCTTTGGTGCATTGGCTGTAGTATAGTTATCCTGTACTATATGGCTAAAACCCAATTATAAGTGAATAGATGCCATGTGCATCCTCTGGGTCTGGGTTAGCTCACTCAGGATGAGCTTCTCTAGTTCCATCCATTTGGCTGCAAACTGCATGATTTCGTTGTCTCTGATGGCTGAGTAATATTCCATTGTGTAGATGTACCACAGTTTTTTTTTTCCATTCCTTGGTTAAGGGACATCTGAGTTGTTTCAGGTTTCTAGGTATTACAAATACAGCTGCTATGAGCATAGATGAGGAAACTTCCTTGTGATTTGGTGAGGAATCATTCGGATGTACCTTTGCATATATCTGATGGCTCCAAGTTTTCAGTTTCTGTGGTGTTTTTCTGTGTGTGAATGTATGTGTCTCTGAGGCTATATGCATTTCTTGAGTTTTTTCTTTTTTTCCTTTTATTTGTTTTGTCCTATTCTCATTTTTTGCCTCATTTTATTATTATTCCTTAGATATGTTTTAATTTTTATTTTATTTATTTTAATGTTTATTTATTACTGCAAGTTACATCTATATCACAGTCCCTTCCCTCTACTCCTCACAGTCCCACCCTCCCAACCTCTCCCCCTTCTCCCATCTATCCTACTACTTTGGTGTGGGGTGCCCTACATATCAGGCCCTTCAGTTTAGTAGCCATATGAGGGCTAAGAGCTTCCTCTTGCAATGGGGGCCTACATGGCAGCTCCACTAGGGCAAAGTGTCTCAGTAACAGGTAACAAAGTCTATTTTCCTGTTCCTTTCAGTCTGTTGGTTGTAGGATAGTTATCCTGTACTATATGGCTAAAATCCAGTTATAAGAGAATACATGCCATGTGTATCTTTCTGCGTCTGGATTAGCCCACTCAGGATGAGCTTTTCTAGTTCCATCCATTTGCCAGCAAATTGTATGATTTCCTTGTTTCTGATGGTTGAGTAGTATTCCATTGTATAAATGTACCTCAGCTTTTTTATCCATTCATTAGGTGGGGGATATCTGGGTTGTTTCCATTTTCTAGCTATTACAAATAAAGCTGCTATGAACATAGTTGAGGAGATGTCCTTGTGGATTGGTGAGAAATCGTTTGGATGTATACCCAGACGTGGTATGGCTGGGTCTAGAGATAGACCCATTCCAAGTTTTCTAAGATATCGCCATACTGATTTCCATAGTGGTTGTACAAGTTTTCACTCCGACTAGCAATGGAGGAGTGTTCCCCTTTCTTCACACCCTCGGCCAGCATGAGCTGTCATTTGAGTTTTTGATCTGAGCCATTCTGACAGGTGTGAGATGGAATCTCAGAGTAGTCTTAAGTTGCATTTCTCTGATGATTAAGGATGTTGAGCATTTCTTCAAGTGTCTGTCGGCCGTTAGAGATTCCTCTTTTGTGAATTCTTGGTTTAGCTCTATTCCCCATTTTTTGATCAGATTATTTGGTTTCTTGGTGTTTAATTTCTTGAGTTCTTTATAAATTTTGGATATTAGCCATCTATCAGATGTGGAGTTGGTAAAGATCTTTTCCCAATCTGTAGGTTGCCATTTTGTTCTAATGAGAGGGACCTTTGCCTTGCAGAAGTTTTTCAGTTTCATAAGGTCCCATTAATTGATTGTTGTTCTTAGACCCTGAGCTATTGGTGTTCTGTTCAGGAAGGCATTATAAGTGCCAACAAGTTCCAGGCTTTTCCCCACAATTTGTTCTATTAGATTTAATGTGTTGGGCTTTATGTTGAGGTCTTTGTTTTGTGTAAGGTGATAAATATGGGTCTATTTGCATTCTTTTACATGTTGGCATCCAGTTAGACCAGCACCATTTGTTGAAGATGCTGTCCTTTTTCCATTGTACGATTTTTGTTTATTTGTCAAAAATTAAATGACCATAGGTGTGTGGGTTTATTTCTGAGTCTTTGATTGGATTCCATTGATCAACTGGTCTGTTTCTATACCAGCACGTGCTGTTTTTATTACTATTGCTGTGTAGTATAGCTTGAAATCTGGGATGGTGATACATCCAGATGTTTTTTATTGCAAAGGATTGATTTAGCTATTCTGGTTTTTTTGTTGTTCCATATGAAGTTGAGAATTGTTCTTTCAAGGTTTGTAAAGAATTGTGTTGGTATTTTGATAGGAAATTTATTGAATATCTATATTGCTTTTGGTAGGATGACCATTTTTTTAGGGGATGTCTTCTTCAATTTCTTTCTTCAATGACTTGAAGTTCTTGTTGTACAGGTCTTTCACTTGCTTGGTTAGGGTTAGAGTTACCCCCAGGTATTTTATATTGTTTATGGCTATTGTGAAGGGGGTTGTTTCCCTGATTTCTTTCTTGTGAATTCTCAGTTTAGCTCTGTTCCACATTTAGCTATCTTGGCCCATTTATCTTTTGTATAAAGAAGGGCTACTGATTTTTTTGAAATTAATTTTGTATCCAGCCACCTTGCTGAAGGTGTTTATCATTTATAGTAGTTCTCTTGTGGAATTTTTGGGTTACATATGTGTACTATCATATCATCTGCAAATGGGATACTTTGACTTCTTCCTTTCCAATTTGTATACCCTTGATATCCTTTAGTTGTTTTATTGCTCTAGCAAGAACTTCAAGTACCATGTTGAAGAGATATGGGGAGAGTGGGCATCCCTTGCCTTGTCCCTAAGTTTAGAGGAAATGCTTTAAGTATCTCTCCATTTAATTTGTTGTTGGTTACTGGATTTCTGTATATTGCCTTTATTATTTCTAGGTATAGTCCTTGTATGCCAGCTCTCTCCAGGACTTTTTAGCATGAAGGGGTGTTAGATTTTGTCAAATGCTTTTTCAGCATCTAGTGAGATGATCATGTGGATTTTTTCTTTCAGATTTTTTATAGCGTGAATTATGTTGATGGATTTTTGTATGTTGAAACACCCCTGCATCCCTGGGAAGAAGCCTACTTGATCAAGGTGTATGATATTTGATATGTTCTTGGATTTGGTTTGCAAGTATTTTATTGAGTATTTTTGCATCTATGTTCACGAGGGAAATTGGTCTGAAATTCTCTTTCTTTGTTGGGTCTTTGTGTGGTTAGGTATTAGGGTGACTGTGGCCTCATAGATAAGTTTGGCAGTGTTCCTTATGTTTCTATTTTGTGGAAGAGTTTGAAGAGTATTAGTATTAGCTCTTCTTTGAAGGTCTGGTAGAATTCTGTGCTGAAATCATCTGGTCCTTTGCTTTTTTTTTTTTTTTTTGGTTTTAATGACTGCCTCTATTTCTTTAGGGGTTATAGGACTGTTTAATTTGTTAACCTGATCTTGATTTAACATTGATAGGTGGAATCTATGAAGACAATTGTCCATTTTTCTTAGGTTTTCAAATTTTGTGGTGTAGAGGTTTTTGAAGTAAGACCTAAAGATTCTTTTGAGTTCCTCAGTGTCTGTTGTTATTTCTCCCTTTTCATTTCTGATTTTGTTGATTTGGATACTTTCCCTCTGCCTTTTAGTTGGTTTGGCTAAGGGTTTGTCTATTTTGTTGATTTTCTCAAAGAACCAACTCTTGGTTTTGTTGATTCTTTGTATTGTTCTTTTTTCTCCAAGTTATTGATTTTAGCCCTAAGTACGATGATTTCCTGTCATCTGTTCCTCTTGGGACTGTTTTCTTCTTTTTTTTTCTAGCTCTTCCATTTCTGCTTTTAATTTGCTAATACTAGCTGTCACAATTTTCTTTTTGAAGGCACTTAGTGCTATGAACTTTCCTTATTGCACTGTTTTCATTGTGTCCCATAGGTTTGGGTATGTTATGCCTTCATTTTCATTGGATTTTAGGAAGTTTTGATTTCATTCTTTATTTGTTCCCTCACCTACTGTTCATTGAGTAGAGAGTATTTCAGTTTCCATGAATGTGTAGGATTTTGTTATTTTTGTTGTTGCTGAAGTCCAATTTTAATCCATGGTGGCCTGATAAGATAGAAGGTGTTATTTCAATTTTATTGTATCTGTTGAGGCTTGCTTTGTGTGCAACTATATGGTCAATTTTGGAGAAGGTTCAGTGAGGTGCTGAGAAGAAGGTATGTTCTTTTGTGTTTGGGTGACATGTTCTGTAGATATATGTTAGATTCACTTGGTTCATGACTTCTGTTAATCTCATTGTTTATTTGTTTGGATTCTGTCTCCATGACCTGTCCATTGGTGTGAGTGGGGTGTTGAATTCTCCCACTATTATTGTGTGGGTTTTGATGTGTGGTTTAAGCTTTAGAAGAGTTTCTTTTACAAATGTGGGTGCCCTTGTATTTGGGGCATAGATATTCAGGATTGAGATTTCATCTTGATGAATTTTTAAAATTTATTTATTTTTATTTCTTTGAATTATATCTCAATCACAATCCCCTCCCTACTCCCCACTCCAGTCCCACCCTCCCACCCTCTTCCCCCTCAACCCCCATCCCCTTCCTTTTTTTAAGTTTAAGGTAAATATCCCCCCACAACAGCTCCCCCTTTCAGTCCAACAAATGACTCTTTTTCTTATGACAATAAACACAATACAAAACCACAGAAATAATTAGGCCACAGTTATGAGAGTTATATGGCTTAGCATACATTTCCAATGTCCAGTCCATATGTATTTGGCACCTGACTTTAACATTCTACTATCTAACCATCTCCATGAGTTTAAAGTTCTATATCCAACTCAGCTTTCATCCTAACTTGCATCACAATTTTAAAAAAGATCTTCTTAGACCCAGAACACCCTCTTAATTCCTAAACAACTCAAAATTTAACTATGAGACTCTAGCTATCTAGTCTTCAACCACCTCAGAGACCTGAGAGGGATAAATGTATCTGATAATACAGGAAGTGCAGGGCCAGCAGCTTCCAAAACTAAGAAATGACATACCAGTGGCTGCCTGGACAGTTCCCATGTTCTCTCCATATATTACAACATCAATCTTCATCCATTTGACCCCATTTCTCTGACAGACATTGATTATAAAGCAGGAATTATGAAGAACTTGCCTACCCTATCTTGGCAGAGCTAGGCTGTCGACTTATCTGCTTCCAAGTTTTGTTCTGTTTGGACAGCATTCTGTCTACAGTTGAGGCAAGGGATTTTTCTTGCCAAGAGATAGGCTTGCCACTAATTCAACCGTCTCCAATTGTTGATTCTTCAATGCTCATCTTCTACTTGGAGTAGAATAGGGGGTGCTGTCAGGAGCTGACATGTCTTGATATAAAAAGAAATCTTAATGAATTTTTCCTTGTACTTGTATGTAGTGTCCTTCCTTATCTTTTTTGATCAATTTTGGTTGAAAGTCTATGTTATTTGATATTAGGATAGCTACTCTAGCTTGCTTCCTGGGACCATTTGCTTGAAAAATCTTTTCCCAGCCCTCTACTCTGATGTAGAGTTTATCTTTCTTAGTGAAGTGCATTTGTTGTATGCAACAAAATGATGGTTCTTGTTTACAGAACCATTCTGCAAGCCTGTGTCTTTTTATTGGGGAGTTGAGTCCATTGACGTTGAGAGATATTAATAATCATAGGTTGTTATTTCCTATTATTTTGATATAGGTGGTGGTTGTGGGTTTTTGTGTTTCTTTTGCTTTAGCTGTGGTGAAGTTTTGTTTTTCCTGTATTTCCTTGGGTGTAGTTATCTTCTCTGGGTTGGAATTAACCTTCTAGGATCTTCTGTAGAGCTGTATTTGTGGATAGATATTGTATAAATTTGGTTTTATCATGGAATATCTTGTTTTCTCCATCTATGATGATATAAAAAATTTCTGGGTATAGTAGTCTGGGCTGGCACCTATAGTCTCTTAGGAATTGTAGGATGTCCACCCAGGTCCTTCTGCCTTTTAGAGTTTCTGAGGAGAAGTCAGGTGTAAATCTGATGGGTCTGTCATTAAATTTTACTTGATATTTTTCTCTTACAGCTTTTAATATTCTTTCTTTGTTCTGTACATTTGGAGTTTCAATTATTATGTGGCGAGAGGAGTTTCTTTTCTGATCTAATCTGTTTGGTGTTCTGTAAGCCTCTTGGAATTTTACTGGCATCTCTTTCTTTAGATTTGGGAAATTTTCTTCTATGATTTTGTTGAAAATGTTTCCTGGACCTTGGAGTCGGGAGTCTTCACTTTCTTCTATGCCTATAATTCTTATGTTCCATCTTTCCATTGAGTCCTTGATTTCTTGGATGTTGTGAGTGAGGAAAGTTTTAGATTTCTCATTTTCTTTGGTTGTTGTACTGATTTCTTCAACTGAGTCTTCCATGCCTGAGATTCTGTCTTCCTTCTCCTGTATCCTATTTGTGATACTCATGTAGCAGTTCCTGTTCTCTCTCTTTGGTTTTACACCTTCAGGATTGTCTATGCTTGGGTTTTCTTTATTTCTTCAATTTACAGTTTCAGATCTTGAACTGTTTTATCCATTTCTTGCCCTGATTTAGTTGTCTTTACCTGCAAATCTTTCATAGCCTTGTCTCTTTCCCACTCTTATTTGACTGAATTAGCTTGGAGGTCTATAATAGAATTCTCCATTGCTTTCATTTGTAGAATTGTGATTTATTTAAATTCTTTCAGGGATTTATTTTCTTCTTTTAAGGACTGTCATTTTCCTAAGTATAGATTTGTCATCATTCTCTTGTATTTCAGTTTTGGTGGGATGGTCAGGGCTTGCTTATTAGCATAGCTGTATTTTGTTGGAGTCATATTTACCAGACTTTTGTCAGTTCAGTTCTTTCACTGGTCTTTAACAATCTGCTTGTCCTCAGATATTTATTCTTGGTGCCTTCTGGACTTAGTGCTAAGGAAAGAGCTTTGGTGTAGATGCCATGTAATCTTGGTGACCTGTAGCTCTCCACAAGCAGGATGGGTTGTGTTGGGAGTTTGTTCTCAGTGGGTCTCCCACAGCTCACCCCTTCCTCCTGTGTCCCACCTGGGTACTCACTCAGGTCAGGGGTTGGAATGGGATGTGTTATTCCCACCTGCTGGTTCCTGGGATCCATCTGGTCTTCTTAGCAATGTTGGTGGGGATCAGCAGGCCACAGACTATAGGGTAGAACTGCAGTTCCCCTATAGTCTGTGTGTCAGGACCATGATCATGGACCTCCCAAGCTGCTCTAGGGGGCTCTGAGGTTCAATGTGTGCCTTACAACCATAAGTTCTGTGGTCTGATACAGCCCACATCATCCAAGAAGCAATGGTCCAGGGTTGTTTCACTGCTCCAGGGTCAGAGTTCTCTGTGTTGTAGCCTGGCTGTTCAGCTGAGGGGCAAGGCTGGTGCCATCAGTGAGTTCTGATGTGGAGTCCACATGCTGTTCACCATGCTTGGATTTGGAGAAGCTCAGCTGCCTTTTCCCAGCCAGAATTTCTGTGCTCCAGTCCTGCCTGCCTGAGCTGCCGGGGCTTCTGGCAGTTTCCCTGCAGCTAGGGTGTCAGGACTGTGGTTGTGGTACTCTCAGGCTGCTCTCATGGGGATCCTAATTTCAACCCCTTGTGTTTCAGTCAGAAGCTCTGTACAGGTCCAGTGTAGGCCACTTTCTCAGGTAGCACACAATGGTCCAGAAGTGCTTTACTGCTCCACATGGAGATCTCGATGCTGTAGGCTGAGGCTGTAGACTGAGTGCCTTGCCAAAGTGGATGTGGGTAGTGAGGTCCAATATGGAGTTCACCAGGTGTCTACAGCACTTGGACTCAGGAGAAGGTCAGCTGCCTTTTCTCTGCCAGAAGCACTGTGTTTCAGGGCCGCTTGCATGGGTCAGTGGAGCTTCTAATAGTTCCCCTGTAGCTAGCATATCAAGACTGTTGTTATGGTCCTCCCAAGCTGTTCTCTGGTGAATCTCAGGGTCAACATGCACCTCTCAAACTGAAGCTCTGTGAACAGGTGCAGCCCAGTTGCTCAGGATGCATGCAATGGCTCAGAGCTGCTTACTGTTGCCCAGTGAGATCTAGATGCTGTACCATGAGTGCTTAGTGGAGTTCCAGGCGAGGGAGGGCAGGGAGTTCAAATATGTAGTCGTAGTCTATATCCTGTCCACCGTGTGCATGTGCTGCTTGGGCTCAGGGACGCTCAGCCACTGTTATCTCAATCCCCCAGCTACTGGTCAGCTAGATGATGCCATGTTGCAAATCCCAGAGAGAATTGCCCTCAGTCTTACCATAGTGGCTCTGCTGGTCTTCTTTTGGGTGTCAGAACTCCTGCATGGAAGCTGTGGACTCAGGAAACTGAGGAGGGGCTCTGTTTGGAGGTCTAAGCCACCAGCTGGCATCCTGAAAAGTTCCGATCTTCTGGTTCTTCTACTTTAGCAGGAAGTGCTCTGTTTCCCAGCAGGAAGTGCATCTACTATGTCTGGAGTCTCTATTCTTCCAGTGTCTTTGTGTGCAGTACAGAGTTCTCTATAGTCCCTATCTTTTCTGGGCAAGCCCAGAGAGGCTTGTACCTCTCAAACTGCTGTTCAGGTTCAGCAGGATTATATCTCTGTGGTGGTTCAGTTGGTCTTCCTGACAATCAGAATGTGCCAAGCTTATCCTGCCATCTTGCTGAGTCCTGCCTGTTTTTTTTTTTTTTTAATGAGAGAAAGTTAGGTTGTGAATCTGGATGAGAGGGGTTAGTGGGAAGGAACTGGGAGGTGCTGGAAGAGGGAAAGAGTAATCAGAATATATCATATGAAAGAAATCTATTTTCAATAAAAGAAATAGTAGTCATTATGATACATTTATTTTCATGTTATTTATTTTTATTATTGATATATATATATACTTTTTTGTTTTTTTTTTTTGATAATTTAATACAATATATTTTGATCACATTCATGCTCCCTCCCCTAACTCCTCCCAGGTCCTCCCTCTTCCCTACCCACCCAACTTACTTTTTTGATCCAGATATTTTGTTAAATATTAGATTGAAAGTAAATAATCCACTATTTTACATGAAATCTATAGTTGCAGTGTGGAATGTTTAGTTGTGTAATGTGTTGAATGTATTTGTTAGTAAAGGTGCATGCATGCATGTGCTTGTGCATGGAAGAGAGGTTGATAGTGAAATTAGGGAATCCATCTTTATTTCCTAACACCATGGTTACAGGAATGGGTCATCATGCCTAGTTTCTTATATGGGTGCTAGGTATCTGACTCAGGTTCTCATGCTTGGGTGGTAGACACTTGATGAAGTGAGCCATCACCGTAGCATTTTATTTTTATTTTTCACAGAAGAAAAAAATTGAGATAAAAGGTCAGCAGATGGGGAATGTTTACATAATGTAATTGCTATTCATACTTTACCACAGATGAGGTCATAAAGCCTAATTGTTCATCCAGCACACATTTATTGAGAGACACAAAGACTATGAAGGATAATCTTTCTTCTTATAGAGATCATTCAGAGGTACAGACAAATGACTTGTAAATTTCAGCAGGTGTACTGAGGGAATTACATGGGCTATGGCAGTATGTGGAGTTAGTGTTGTCATATATCTGGGATTTTAGAGTCTAGAGATGCTTTTTGGTTATGGGGGTAGGTATAGTATCAGTTACTTTGTCATGTAACGGAGGTGTGTTTATGGAATAAGCAGTAAGGAAAGTAAGAGAGGTTATTCTGGCTAGAGATAAAGAGACACACATTTTGAGAAAATTAAGTTTATTTCCACAGTTCACAATTCATAGAGCCAGTTTGTGTTGTGAGTAGATACAGGTAAGATTTTTTTTAACAAATTGTATTACTCCTTTACTTTTGTGAGAGAATATATTGGTTCATGCTGTTTGTATTGTCATTTGGCCACATGACTTTCTTAGGCCAGTGGAATGTTTGCAGAAACAATTAGACAGGTGTGCAATTATATCCCTGAGCTAAGTGACTCCCACCCTTTCAAATGTGCCCAGCATAAATTAGCAAAGCCAAATAAATGGATCCATTATACATCAACCAATCTTTCCCCTCACCTCCTTGAACCCTCAGACTTGAGCATGAGTCAATATTTGCTGTTTTGTTCTGAAGTTTTAAGGTTGCTTCTTACACTGCAGTAGCTGACTAATATACTCCAGTGTCAGATCACTGATCTGTAATCCAGCCAAAATGTGATTCTGTTTTGCATCCATAAACTAAATTTCACACTGTCCAGAGAGCATGATGAATGAATTGCTTGCATTATCCAGTGTTGACTGCAGAAAGAATATGTTGATAGAAAGGGACACCAGGATACTTCCTGCAATATGGTAACAAACTTGTAATTTGAGTGACCCAAATAATCCTTTGAGTGACCCAAATAATCCTTTTAGAGTGCAAAATAAAACATTTATTAATTTGTGCATTCATTTAACAATATTTACTGATATAAAGTTACAGTGTATTCAGGCTGGGTAGATGATTTAGTCTGTAATAGCAACAGTGATGACCTGAATTTGGATACACAGCAACTGTATAAAAAGCAGGGCACGGTGGCAAGCAGCTGTAATCTTAGTGCTGACAAGGAAAGGGCTGGGGAGATGGTTCAGTAAGTACACACACTTATACTAAAAACACAAGGAACTGAATTCAAATTCCCAGCATCCAACGTAGGTATGGCTGTACATTTCCTTAATGCCTACATTGAGTGGGGAGGGTGATGACATGTAGAACCCAAGAGTTTGTTGGCCACTTAGCTTCTGGTTCAATTAGACAGAGAGTGATAGAGGAGAAAATGCAACATCTACCTCTGGCCTCTGCTTGTGTACACATGGGTGGACACGCCTCTATAATTTTAAGTACACATACACCACATCCCCAATATAGATGTGCAAACCTCAATGTATTCAACTCCCCTGTGAGACTGGGGAGTACCCCTATGATATTTTAGACATGACAAATTATTATTAACTCCTTCATAGGATGAGACTAAGGACAACATAAAGGGAGAGAATTCAGATATTCCGGAACTAAATTCTCATGACTAGAAGAATCCAAAGACTGCAGAAACAGTTCTCCTTAGAAGCTGTATGAATTCCTACACTGAAGGTAGTTAAGCAATGGGTATGAGGTATTCATGGGAACAATTGAATTGCAAGCTGACAATTGTAGGCTAGCCACATTGGGCTGGGAAGGCAGAGACACATCGCTCCATAGTTTCTACCTTCTCTGTTAGTTCTTTGCAAACTGACAGTGTGCAGGAAAGACTTTTTTTCTTGTCTTCAGTTCAGCTGGCTCTGAATTTGAGGCTGGTAATGCCTTGTTTAATGCATATTCTAGCGTGGCGGCCCATCTGCTTTCATAAATAAGCCAAAATAATAGATTTCTAAAAATACCCCATGAGCTCAATTGCTTTCAGCCTGTTGGAGAAAGGCAGTGTTTCCTATAGAAAGTTGAGTGAGCTGAGTATTTTCAAAGCCTTGTCCTCAGCTGCTCTCATCAGTGTGCTGGCAGCCATCTGTGTTTTTCTGCTGCTTCCTTCCTGTTTTGTCCAAGGAAGATGGAAATAAATGGTCAGGATCCAACAGGATCCATGAAGTTAGAGAGAAACATAATAGAGACATAGATCTTTGCAAGAAGCTCTGACACAGAAGCGCTTCTCTTATTTGTGCAGTCAATAAAGTGGTCTGTGCAGATGATATGTGCATGAAAGAAGCTTTCTGCAGTCAGTGGAGAAGAAAGTCAGTATTTCTTTTCAATACCATCAGTGAACACAATTAAATATTTCACAGGAAGAAAGAAGTTCACTTTTGTGGTACTTTTTACCCATTAAGAGAATGAGGGATTATCATGCCAGTTCAAACTGAGATCATCTTGTAAAGCATCCGGCCTGAGCTGGGTGTGATGGCACTCACCTTTAATCCCAGCAATAAGGAAGCTGAGGCGGGAGGATCACTGCTTCAAGGACAGTCTGAGCTGTGTAGTGAGGTTCAGGACACACTTGGATTCATAGCAAGATTCTCTCTGAGATATGGGAGAGATGGCTCAGTGGTTAATACCACTTGATGCTCTTATATAGGACTTGGATTTATTTCCCAGCACTCGCATGACCATGATGGCTCACAGCTGTCTGTAACCCCTGTTCCAGGGTATTCAACACTCTGTTATGGCCTTCTATGGCACTGCATACACATAGTGTACATACATATATACACAAGCAAAACACCCATACACACAAAATAAAAATAAATCTTTAAAAATTAGTTATTTATTCATTTAACATCCCATTCACAGCCCCTTCCTCTCTTTCCTTCCAATCCTACCCTCCCACCCTCTACTTCCATCCCTCCCATTCCCTTCTTCTTAGAGAAGGGACCTCACCCACCAACCCTCCCCAGTATTTCATGTCACATCAGAACTAACTGTAACCTCTTTCACTGAAGCCAGTCAATGCAGCCTAGCTAAGGGAAAGTTATCTGGCTGTAGGCAACAGAGTCCATGTCAGGGATAGCCCCCACTCCAATTGCTAGGGGGCCCACATAAAGATCAGACTGTCCCTCAGCTGCATGAGTGTAGAGTATGTAGTATTAGAAACAATCAAATAACTACAAAACCCCCTACACAGCATATTTGCATTTCCTGAAATTGTTGGTGTCATTGACAGTGAAGAAAAGACATGAAAGTTAAATGTCATGTAAACCAAGGCATCTTGAGCCAGAGATTCTATAAAGAGTTGTGGTAAATGTTATTAGGGAAGCTGGTGAAAGGTATGAAGTATGTATCAGATAGTATGTTAGGATGAAGTTTCTTCAACTTGGTTATTGTGGGGTTATTAGTCAATAGAATATATAATATTTAGGGACCAAGGATATGATGTCAACAATCTAATCTGTGTGTAGTGCTTATGCATGTGCAGAAAGACATGTACATGTGTGGATGTGTGCACAGAAGGCCAGAAGTTGCTGTGAGGTGTTTTCCTCTAGTGCTCTCCACCTTACATTTTTGAGACAGAATCATATGAATTTGGCTATGTTGGTAGGCCTGTAAACCCTGGGACATCCTACAGTCCCCACCATGTCCACCTCCCCCCAACTCTGGGGCTACAACGTTAAGTATGTGGGAAAGTTTTCTTTAGTGATATATCACATCCTGAAGGGAATGTATGGTTGAAACAAATCTAACTCATCTCATGAGCTAAGAAACAAGAAGAGGAAAAGATGGAGCTCTTAGTCATGTGAACTAACTCCTAAAAGTCCCACTGTGGCAGGTTCTGCTCTGTAGCTGAGCCAGATTGAATGGTTTGGTCAGCTCTGACTGCTGCTGATGCATGCTGGGAGGGAAGTTCCTGCAAGCTCTAAAGTCTTGACATGGTCTTAAAAAGTTTTGGGTGGCTTCCAAGACAGGGTAGGTAAGTCCTTCATAACCTCTGCTCTACAATCAATGTCTGTCAGAGAAATGGGGCCAAACGACTGAAGATCGATGTGGTAATATATAGAGAGAAAATGGGAACTGTTCAGGCAGCCACTGGTATGTCATTTCTTAGTTTGGGAAGCTGCAGGCCCTGTACTTCCTATAAAATAAGATATATTTATCCCTCTCAGGTCTCTGAGGTGGTTGAAGAACAGATATCTAGAGTCTCATAATTAAATTTTGAGTTGTTTAGGAGTCAAGAGAGTGTTATAGATCTAAGAAGATACTTTTAAAATTGTGTTGCAAGTTAGTATGAATGTTGAGTTAGATACAGAACTTTAAACTCATGGAGATGGTTAGATAGTAGAATGTTAAAGTCAGGTACCAAATACATATGGACTGGTCATTGGGAATGTACGTTAAGCCATATAACCCTCATAACTGTGGCCTAATTACCTCTGTTGTTTTGTATTGTATTTATTATTATAAGAGAAAGAACCATTTGTTGGACTGAAAGGGAAAACTGTAGGGGGAAATAAGATATACCTTAAACTTAAAAGAAAAAAAAAGGGAAGAGGATGGGGGATGAGGGTGGGAGGGTGGGACTGGAGGGGGGAATAGGGAGGGGATTGCGATTGAGATGTAACTTGAAGAAATAAAAAATAAAGGAAAAAAAAAGAAACAAAAAAAGTTTTGGGTGGGGTGCCAAGATGGTGGCAGCCTGTACGGATGCATTTTGAATGCTAGGAAAACAACTATAAAACCACAGAGCTATAAGATGCTGAGGAACAATCTGAGAGGCGCGAACCCACTGGGTTTCACCCAGCAAACCCAGGGACTAATGAAAGTTCCTGGGCAAGACATTCGGACACTCAGAAAAAGAGACCTGCAGAAACTGTGGAAGCTGCTAAAGCTGGGAAAGCAGGAGAATCGTCACTAGGAGAGGACCCATGGGGATGAGTCACTCAAATACCCAGCGAGCAGTTCCAAACCCCAGACAGGGGTACTCACCAGCCGCCCGAGCTTCCAGATTCCACACAGGCATTCCTACACCGGGGGAGGACCAACAAAGCTTCAGGAACAGGTATATTCTCAGCAGAACCATTGTGACCTTGAACCACAGTATATTCTGAGCACTGGTCATTAATATCTCTAAACATCAATGGACTCAATTCCCCAGTAAAAATGCACAGGCTAGCAGAATGGCTGTGAAAACAGAATCCCACATTCTGCTGCTTACAAGAAACACACCTCAGCAAAAAAAGATAGACATTATCTCCAAGTAAAGGGCTGGAAAAAGATATACCAAGCAAATGGACCCAAGAAAAAAGCTGGAGTAGCAATTATAGTATGCAACAAATTGGATTTTCAACCAACATTAATCAAAAGAGATGGGGAAGGACACTATATACTCATCAAAGGAAAAATCCACCAAGATGAAATTTCAATACTAAACATCTATGCCCCAAATGTAAGACCACCCACATTCATTAAAGAAACACTACTGAAGCTCAAATCCCACATTGAACCTCACACATTAATAGTGGGAGACTTCAACACACTACTCTCACCACTGGACAGATCAACAATGCAGAAACTAAATAGAGAAATAATGAACCTCACAGATGTCATGAATCAAATGGACCTAATTGATATCTACAGAACATTTCACCCCAAAACAAAAGAATACACTTTCTTCTCGGCACCTCACGGAACCTTCTCCAAAATCGACCATATAGTCAGTCACAAAGCAAGCCTCAACAGATACAGGAAAATTGAAATCACTCCTTGTAACTTATCAGACCATCATGGAATAAAGCTAGGCTTCAACAATAACCAGAACAACAGAGTGCTTGCAAAAACATGGAAACTGAACAACTCTCTCCTCAATGACCTCTGGGTCAGGGAAGAAATAAAAAAAAGAAATAAAAGTCTTCTTAGAACTCAATGAAAATGAAGGCACAACATACCCAAATTTATGGGACACATTGAAAGCAGTGCTAAGAGGAAAGTTTATAGCTCTAAGTGCCTTCAAAAGAAACTGGAGAATTCCTATACTAGCCACCTAAAAGAACACCTGAAAGAGCTAGAACAAAAAGAAGCAAACACTCCCAAGAGGAGCAAACTCAGGGCTGAAATCAACAACTTAGAAACAAAAAGAACAATACAAAGAATCGACAAAACCAAGAGGTGGTTCTTTGAGAAAATCAACAAAATAGACAAGCCCTTAGCTAAACTAACTAAAAGGCAAAGGGAAAATACCCAAATCAACAAAATCAGAAATGAAAAGGGGGAAATATCAACAGACATTGAGGAAATCCAAAGAATCGTTAGGTCCTACTTCAAAAACTTGTACTCCACAAAATTGGAAAATATAATTGAAATGGACAATTTGCTTGATAGATTCCACCTACCAAGGTTAAATAAAGAACAGGTAAACATATTAAACAGTCCTATAACCCTTAAGGAAATAGAAGAAGTCATTAGAAGTTTTCCAACCAAAAAAAGCCCAGGTCCCGATGGTTTCAGCACAGAATTCTACCAGACATTCAAAGAAGAGCTAACACCAATATTCTTCAAACTCTTCCACAACATAAAAACAGAAGGAATACTGCCAAACACATTCTATGAGGCCACAGTTACCATGATACCTAAACCTCACAAAGACCCAATGGAGAAAGAAAATTTCAGAGCAATTTCCCTTATGAACATGGATGCAAAGATACTTAATAAAATACTTGCAAACCGGATCCAAGATCATATCAAAAGTATCATACACCATGATCAAGTAGGCTTCATCCCAGGGATGCAGGGGTGACTCAACATTAGAAAATCCATCAATGTAATCCACCATATAAACAAGCTGAAAGAAAAGAACCACATGATCATCTCATTGGATGCTGAAAAAGCTTTTGACAAAATACAGCACTCTTTCATGATGAAAGTCTTAGAGAGATCAGGCATACAAGGACCATACTTAAAAATAATAAAAGCAATTTACAGCAAGCCAATAGCCAACATCAAACTAAATGGAGAGAAACTTAAAGCATTTCCTCTAAAATCAGGGACAAGGCAAGGCTGCCCACTCTCTCCATATCTCTTCAACATAGTACTTGAAATTTTAGCTAGAGAAATAAGAAAACTAAAAAAGATCAAGCGGATACAAATTGGAAAGGAAGAAGTCAAAGTATCCCTATTTGCAGATGATATAATAGTATACATCAGTGACCCCAAAAATTCCACCAGAGAACTTCTACAGCTGATAAACTCCTTCAGCAAGGTGGCCGGATACAAAATCAATTCAAAAAAATCAGTAGCCCTTCTTTATACAAAAGATAAATGCGCTGAGAAAGAAATAAGGGAATCAACACCCTCACAATAGCCACAAATAATATAAAATACCTGGGGGTAACTCTAACCAAGCAAGTGAAAGACCTGTATAATAAGAACTTCAAGTCCCTGAAGAAAGAAATTGAAGAAGATATCAGGAGATGGAAAGATCTCCCTTGTTCATGGATGGGTAGGATCAACATAATAAAAATGGCAATCTTACCAAAAGCAATATAGAGATTCAACGCAATTCCTATCCAAATACCAACTTAATTTTTTACAGATCTGGAAAAAACAATTCTCAACTTCATATGGAATAACAAAAGTCCCAGAATAGCTAAATCAATCATGTACAATAACAGAACATCTGGAGGTATCACCGTCCCGGATTTCAAGCTGTACTACAGGGCAATAGTAATAAAAACAGCATGGTACTGGTATAGAAACAGACCAGTTGACCAATGGAATCTAATTGAAGACCCAGAAATAAACCCACACACCTATGGTCACTTAATTTTTGATAAAGAAGCCAAAAACATACAATGGAAAAAGGAAAATATCTTCAATAAATGGTGCTGTTCTAACTGTATGTCAACATGTAGAAAAATGCAAATAGATCCATACTTATCATCCTGTACAAAACTTAAGTCTAAGTGGATCAAGGACCTCAACATAAATCCAGACACACTAATATTAATAGAAGAGAAAGTGGGGAAAAGCCTTGAACTCATTGGCACTGGTAGCAACTTCCTGAATAGAACACCAATAGCTCAGGCACTAAAACAAACAATCAATAAATGGGACCTTATAAAATTGAAAAGCTTCTGTAAGGCAAAGGACACTGTCCTCAGAACAAAACGGCAGCCTACAGAGTGGGAAAGGATCTTCACCAACCCAACATCTGACAGAGGGCTAATATCCAAAATATATAAAGAACTGAAGAAATTAAACACCAAAAAATCAAATAACCCCATCAATAAATGGGGTACAGAGCTAAACCAAGAATTCACAGAAGAGGAATCTCTAAAGGCTGAGAGGCATTTGAGGAAATGTTCAACATCTTTGGTTATCAGGTAAATGCAACTTAAAACAACTCTGACATTCCATCTCACACCTGACAGAATGGCTAAGATCAAAAACTCAAATGATAGCCCATGCTGGCGAGGATGTGGAGAAAGGGGAACACTCCCCCATTGCTGGTGGGACTGCAAACTTGTGCAACCACTTTGGAAATCAATCTGGAGATATCTTAGAAAATTGGGAATAAATCTACCTCAAGACCCAGCCATACCCCTCTTGGGCATATATCCAAAAGATTTGAAACGAAAACACAAGGACATTGCCTCAACAATGTTCATAGCAGCTTTATTTGTAATAGCCAGAAAGTGGAAACAACCCAGATGTCCATCAACTGAAGAATGGATAAAAAAACTGTGGTACATTTACACAATGGAATACTACACAGCTCTCAGAAATGAGGAAATCATGCAATTCAAAACCAAATGGATGGAACTAGAAAAGCTCATCCTAAGTGAGCTGACGCAGTCCCAGAAAGATAAACATGGTATGTATTCCCTTACAAATGGATATTAACCATACATCAGAGGATAACTATCCTACAACCCACACACCCAAATAGATAGGAACCTAGCATATCTATCCTAGGAAAAATTCTACCCACCAGTGTGTCATGGAATCTGCTGCAGGTTAGTGGAACCCCACACCCTAGATGGTGTGCCTTATCAAGCTCCGGTACAAGTGGAAGCTCTTGGGCCTCACATGACGCAAGATCTGAGGGAGTATGATATGTGAGGACCCACCTCATCTGAGGAGAAGGAGAGTACCAAGGAGGGAGGGAGGGAGGGAAGGAGAGAGGGAGGGAAGGAGAGAGAAAGGGAGGGGCCAAGAGAGGAGGAGGGAGAAATCTATGTTCTAGAAGTAAATAATACTTTTTTAAGAAAAGAGTTAATAAACTTAAAAATATAATAAAAATACAATATAAAATTTTCAAACTATAATTTACCTTACTGGCATGAAAGGAAAATAGCCTTAATTTCAGATAAGAATGTTAAACTGCAGGTGGCTACAGAGATTACACAAACTTGATAGCAGCTTAAAAGTTTTTTTGTTTTTTTTTGGTTTTTTTTTTAGAGGTATAGGCTATTTCCATGGTTTGGCATTAAAAAGCAGGTAACAGGTTTAAAACACTGTAATTAAATTAAAGGTGACAGCTGGTCAACCTGGTTTTACAAACCTCCAAGAGTTGAAAAAACTTAGAGCTAAGGTAAAATAATACATAGTGTTAGCCCATGCCGTTACCTCCAGTAGAGACAGGGGGATCACTACAGAGTTAGTTGTCTTATAAATTCTAGAGTTACAAGAAACAGGGTGGTGATGGTGAACACCCTTAGTCCCATCATTGGGGAAGAATACACCCTTAATCCCAACACACTAGAGACAGAAACAGGCAGATCTCAGAGCTCAAGGCCACCTGATACAAAACAAGCTCTAAACAGAGAAAAACTTTAATCCACGGGTGGAGGAGCACATCTTTAATCCCATCAGTTGGGGAGAACCACATGTCTTTGATCCCAAAACATAGAATGCAGAGACAGGCACATAGGTTTTGGAAAGATTTAAGCTTAAAAACTACTTACAAAAGGCAGGCTGTAATTCAAACAAATTGTCCTTTGAGATCTCAAAATACATACACTAAAGGTTTGTTTAGCTCCAAAATATCAAAATAATTTCTTCTTTAATCCGGATTGAAAGGTAATACTTTATATATTGTCAAAAAAAAAACCAAATTTGCTCCAGAAAAATATTACCTGACCCCTCCCCCCCCCAAAAAAAAGGTAAATGTCCCAGAGTTAGGATTAGGGCAGGGCTCTGTTCTTATCTTTCCAGGAGATTTAAAGCATCCATTCAAGGAATCCAGGGACAACTGGACAATGGAAACCTCAGCAGAAAACAGATCAGACACCAAAGAAGACGAGTGGCTCAGATGATTCAGCCTTGCAGACTTCTTCAATAGCAATTTCCTCAAAAGTCTACAACCACAACAACTCAAAATCGCTGAGATCGTTCAGCTCCACAGACTACTCCAACCAGATCTGCAGTAAAGCTCTGAAGATCAGCTTCTGTCTATGAACTTCTTAGGACATCTAAATAGCTGAGCACAAAAGGACTGAACATCAAATGATTCTATTAATATTTTTAACCATTTTTCCATTCTTATTTGGGCCCCAAACAGGTTTACTAAGTCCCAAATCAGCAGGAATTCATTTTAAGAGAACAACATCCCATCCACAGAAGGTGGGGAGGGTGTTCCCCCCCCCTTTGGTTATTTGATAGATAGTAGAAATTTTTGTTATTTAGGGGAAAAGACTACAAGCTGTTAAATGGTCTTGTTAAATGGGTTTTGAAGGTTAGACCCAGGGACTTCTCTCTTTTTCTTTTCTGTATCCTCCTTTCTCTCCTATATAGGAGTGAACAGACTTGAGAACAATGGGACATAGACATAGTATAGGAAAGATCAAGAAAAAAGGACAGATTATTGAATATAGCCTTATACCTTGGTATACTGATACAAAATTAATATTATATTTGGCTAAATTGGTATTGATCATTGTATATTAATTCAAAATTAAGATTGTATAGGGCTACATCGGTATTGATCTTTGTATACTGATACAAAATTAAGATTATATTTGGCCACAATGGTATTGACCCTTGTATATTAATGTAAAATTAAGATTGTATTGGGCTACATCGGTATTGATCTTTGTATATTGATACAAAATTAAGATTATATTTGGCCACATTGGTATTGATCTTTGTATA
Source organism: Lophiomys imhausi (assembly GCA_907164525.1). Classification (NCBI taxonomy): domain Eukaryota; kingdom Metazoa; phylum Chordata; class Mammalia; order Rodentia; family Muridae; genus Lophiomys; species Lophiomys imhausi. Next base: position 567,231 of record CAJQZJ010037392.1, on the reverse strand, counting down.
TTGATACAAAATTAAGGGTAACGCTTCTTAAAGGTATTGTTCGTAGTAATACTTAAAAATGAAATGTCAAGTTTTGACCTCTCGCTACCAACTGACAGAAACTGTTTAGGATAATTAAGAAAGGCAAACTAATAGTCATGAAAACGTGTCATTTTGTTAGTTACTATGACAGTCTATCACAGTTATTTTCTGAGCTACTCAGAAATCAAGTTGCTAAGAGACAATCAATATTTGCTTATCTAAATATAAGAGATAGATAGGGCATCTTCAAAAACCTCAAGAGATCTGCAGAATACGGCATTCAAAGATGTTTTATTAACTTAAGATTTTTTGATATCGAGACATGTCAGCTCCTGACAGCACCCCCTATTCTACTCCAAGTAGAAGATGAGCATCGAAGAATCTCCAGTGGGAGATGATTGAATTGGTGGTAAGCCATTCTCTTGGCAAGAAAAACCCCTTGCTTCAACTGTAGACAGACTTCTGTCCAAAAAGGACAAAACTTGGAAGCAGTTCCTATAAAATCAGATATATTTATCCCTCTCAGGTCTCTGAGGTGGTTGAAGAATAGATAGCTAGAGTCTCATAGTTAAATTTTGAGTTGTTTAGGAATCAAGAGAGTGTTCTGGATCTAAGAAGATATTTTAAAATTATGAGGCAAGTTAGTATGAAAGCTGAGTTAGATATAGAACTTTAAATACATGGAGATGGTTAGATAGTAGAATGTTAAAGTCAGGTGCCAAATACATATGGACTGGACATTGGGAATGTATGCTAAGCCATATAACTCTTATAATTGTGGCCTATTTATTTCTGTTGTTTTGTATTGTATTTATAGTTATAAGAAAAAGAACCATTTTTTGAACTGAAAGGGAGAGCTGTTGGGGGGAAAAATACCTTAAACTAAAAAAAAAAAAAAAAAGAAGGGAAGAGGATGGGGGGGTTGAGGGGGAGGAGGGTGGAAGGGTGGGACTGGAGGGGGGAGTAGGGAGGGGATTGTGATTGAGATGGAACTTGAAGAAATAAAAAATAAATTATTAAAAAAAAGAATTATAGGGATAGACGAAATAGAAGACTCCCTAATTCAAGGTCCAGGAAACATCTTCAACAAAATCATAGAAGAAAACTTCCCAAACTTTAAGAAAGAGATGCTGATAAAATTCCAAAAGGCATACAGAACTCCAAACAGAATAGACCAGAAAATAAATTCCTCTCGCCACATAATAATTGAAATTCCAAATGTACAGAACAAAGAAAGAATATTAAAAGCTGTAAGAGAGAAAGGTCAAGTAATGTATAATGGGAGACCCATCAGAATTACACCTGACTTCTCCTCAGAAACTCTAAAAGCCAGGAGGGCTTGGACAGACGTCCTACAGGCCCTAAGAGAACATATGCATCAGCCCAGACTACTATACCTAGCAAAACTCTCTATCAACATAGACAGAGAAAACAAGATCTTCCATGACAAAACCAAATTTAAACAGCATCTATCCACAAACCCAGCTCTACCGAAGATTCTGGAAGGAAAACTCCAACCCAGAGAAGATATGTACATCCAAGAATACAGAGGAGGCAAAAAACTCCACTTCAGCTAAACCAAAAAACCCATACAACCACCACCTACATCAAAATAACAGTAAACCACCTTTGATCATTACTATCCCTCAACATCAATGGACTCAACTCCCCAGTAAAAGGGCAAAGGCTTACAGAATGGATCCGTAAACAAGACTCATTATTTTGGTGTATACTAGGAATGTATCTCGCTAACAAGGATAGATTCTACCTCAGAGTAAAGGGCTGGGAAAAGGTTTTCCAAGCAAATGGTTCCAGGAAGCAAACTGGAGTAGCCATCCTAATATCAAATAAAATAAACTTTCAACTGAAGTTAATCAAAAAAGACAGGAAGGATACTACATACTCATTAAAGGAAAAATTCATCAAGATGACATCTCAATACTGAATATCTATGCCCTAAATACAAGGGCACCCACATTTGTAAAAGAAACTCTTCTAAAGCTTAAACCACACATTGATTCCCACACATTAATAGTGGGAGATTTCAACACCCCACTCACAGCAATGGACAGATCATCAAGACAGAAAACAAACAGAGAAATAATGAGACTAGCAGAGGTCATGAACCAAATGGACCCAACAGATATCTACAGAACATTTCACCCAAACACAAAAGAATACACCTTTTACAGCACCTCCCAGAACCTTTTCCAGCATTGACCATATAGTCGGACACAATGCAAGCCTCAACAAGAAAATTGAAATAACCCCTTGTTTCTTATTAGACCACCATGGATTAAAACTAGACTTCAGCAACAATAGGAATAACAAGAAGCCTACACATTCATGGAAACTGAACAACTTTCTACTCAATGAACAATGGGTCAGAGAACAAATAAAGAAGAAAATCAAAGATTTCTTAAAATCCAACAAAAATGAAGGCACAACATAACCAAACCTATGAGAAACAATGAAAGCAGTGCTACGAGGAAGGTTCATAGCATTAAGTGCATTAAAAAAAATTGTGACAGCCTGTATGAGCAACTAAACAACAGAACTGGAAGAGCTAGGAAAAAAAAGAAGTAAACACTCCCAAGAGGAGCAGAGGCAGGAAATCATCAAACTTAGGGCTGAAATCAACAACTTAGAAACAAAAAGAACAATTCAAAGAATCAACAAAACCAAGAGTTGGTTCTTTGAGAAAATCAACAAAATAGACAAATCCTTAGCAAAACTGACAAGAAGGCAGAGGGAAAAGTACTCAAATCAGTAAAATCAGAAATGAAATGGGAGAAATAACAGACATCAAAGAAATCCAGAGAATCTTTAGGTCTTACTTCAAAGATCTGTACTCCACAAAATTTGAAAACATAAGTGAAATGGACAATTTTCTTGATAGATTCCACCTACCAAAGCTAAATCAAGATCAGGAAAAATTAAATAGTCCTATAACCCATAAGGAAATAGACACAGTCATTGAAAATCTCCCATCCAAAAAACCCCCCAGGGGCAGATGTTTTCAGCACAGAATTCTACCAGACCTTCAAAGAAGAGCTAATACCAATACTCTTCAAACTATTCCACAATATAGAAACAGAAGGAACACTGACAAACTCATTTTATGAGCCACAGTCACCCTGATCCCTAAACTACACAGACACAACAAAGAAAGAGAATTTCAGACCAATTTCCCTCATGAACATAGATGCAAAAATACTCAATAGAATACTTGCAAACTGAATCCAAGAATACATCAAAAGTATCATATACCTTGATCACGTAGGTTTCATTCCAGGAATGCAGGGGTGGCTCAACATGTGAAAATCCATCAATGTAATTCACCATATAAACAAGCTGAAACAAGAAACCCACATGATTATCTCTCTAGATGCTGAAAAAGCATTTCACAAAATCCAACACCCCTTCATGCTAAAAGTCCTGGAGAGAGCTGGCATACAAGGACCATACCTAAAAATAATAAAGGCAATGTACAGCAAGTCAGTAGCCAACATCAAATTAAATGGAGGGAAACTTGAAGCATTTCCTCTAAACTCAGGGAGAAGGCAAGGATGACCACTCTCCCCATATCTTTTCAACATAGTACTTGAAGTCATAGCCAGAGCAATAAGACAACTAAAGGAAATCAAGGGGATAAAAATTGGAAAGGAAGAAGTCAAAATATTCCTATTTGGAAATGATATGATAGAATGCATAAGTGACCCCAAAAATTCCACCAGAGAACTAATACAACTGATAAACACCTTCAGCAAGGTGGCTGGATATAAAATTAACTCAAAAAAAATGGAAGCCCTTCTTTATACAAGAGATAAATGGGCTGAGAAAGAAATTAGGGAAACAATACCCTTCACAATAGCCACAAACAACATAAAATACCTGGGGATAACTCTAACCAAGCAAGTGAAAGACCTGTATGAAAAGAACGTCAAGCCCTTGAATGAACAAATTGAAGAGGACATCAGAAGATGGAAAGATCTCCCATGCTCATGCATAGGTAGGAGCAACATAATAAAAATGGCCATCTTACCAAAAGCAATATACAGATTCAATGAAATTCCAGTGAAAATACCAACACCACTTTTTACAGACCTGGAAATAACAATTCTTAGCTTCATACAGAATAACAAAAAACCCAGATAGTTAAATCTACCTTGTACAATAAAAAAACATCTGGAGGTATCACCATCCCACATTTCAAGCTACACTACAGAGCAATAGTACTAAAACCAGCATGGTACTGGTATAGAAACTGACCAGTTGATCAATGGAATAGAATTGAAGACCCAGAAATGAACCCACACACTTATGGTCACATAATTTTTGACAAAGAAGCCAAAACAGTACAATGGAAAAAGGACAGCATCTTCAAAAAATGGTGCTGGTCTAATTGGATGTCGACATGTAAAAGAATACAAATAGACCCATACTTATCATCTTGTACAAAACTTAAGTCCAAGTGGATCAAAAACCTTAACATAAAGCTGGACACACTAAATCTAATAGAAGAGAAAGCAGGGAAAAGCCTCAAACTCATTGGCACAGGTGACAACTTCCTGAACAGAACACCAACAGCTCAGGCTCTAAGACCAACAATTAACAAATGGGACCTCATGAAACTGAAAAGCTTCTGTAAGGCAAAAGACACTGTCATTTGAACAAAATGGCAACCTACAGATTGGGAAAAGATCTTTACCAACTCTACATCTGCCAGAGGGCTAATATCCATAATTTACAAAGAACTCAAGAAATTAAATGCCAAGAAACTAAATAATCCAATCAAAAAATGTGAAACAGAGCTAAATAAAGAATTCACAAAGGAAGAATCACTTATGGCTGAGAGACACTTGAAGAAATGCTCAGCATCCTTAATAATCAGTGCCACACCCGCCTCGCCAGCAGTGCAGGCTACGACCGCTGTGTGACAAACATGCGTGTTGTACGGCTGGGGGGTTCTTCTGGGCTTTTCCAGGCCCTGAAGAATGACCCATTAGCCAAAAGGGGTGCTGGACGGAAGCCTGGATATTTGTGGGGGCGAATCATCAGGTCTCCTGGGGAGCTAGAAAGGTTGGGGATGTTCGGAGGGCTTGGTTTCACTTTTGGATGCTTACTTTATCTCATAGCTTATACAAGATTTCCAAGAAGTGCAGTACTTGAAAAAGGAACTTAAAATACGCTGTCTACCCCTGAACAGATGGCAACAGCCCCACAAAAAAAAAGGCTAGATGTTTCAGGAAACCCAAACATTATACTAACTATGAATAATTCAGATACAGATAATAGTCCTTTGCAGCAGTTTGTACAAATAATACAGAACAATTCTAATATGCTAGTACATGAAGCTCTTAATCTTCTACAGGAAAAAGAGTTAGGATTTCAGCCAAGATACAAAAGAAAACGGAGAACATTAACAAATAAATTCTATGTACCTGGTGTTCCTATGAAAATGATAGATGATGGTAAAAGAATAGCTTAGGTTTCATGAAAAGACTTAGGAGATCACGTCCTCCCTGGTAGACACTGAATAAAGCTGAAACATTAGGAGATATTGTTAAAGCTATCAAAAAACATTCCAATACTTGCTAGTGTAAAAGGGAAAGCAAATAAGCGTTCATGGTTATGAAAAACAATTGAGGAAGTAAAAAGAGATTTAGAAAAAAGACATTGAAATACTGGTCTGTTTCAAAATAAAACACAATGGTTAGAAACTGTCCGGTTCGTTGACCACAGTCAATCGGGCCACCAAGAAGCTCAATGTTCCTTCCAAGATCAACAGGTATTTCTTAGCAACATATGTTTATGCTTTTGGCTATGTAACTATGATCACACTTCCTGATTTTACTGTATAAATTCTGCTTTGAAAAAAGTAAAACTTGGCAGCAACACTGAAACTTCTCTTGAGTTGTGTTGTCTGTCACGCCGAATCCGCTCCCCACCTGAAAACTTCTTGAAACCTGGTTCGGTTGCTGAGACCACTACACCGTGGTCAGCAGCAAATCAGAAAAATGCAACTCAAGAAGACACTAGATTGCATCTCATACCTGTTAGAATGGCTAAAACTCAAATGACAGCACATGCTGGCAAGGTTGTGGAGAAAGGATAACACTCCTCCATTGCTGGTGGGAGTGCAAACTTGTAAAATCACTATGGAAATCAGTCTGGCAATATCTTAAAAAAAAAAAAAAAAACCTTGAAATTGCTCTACCTGAAGAACGAGCCATACCTCTTCTAGGTATACATCCACATGATTCCTCACCGAACCACAAGGAGGTTTCCTCATCTATGTTCATAGCAGCCCTATTTGTAATAGCTAGAAACTGGACACAACCCAGATGTCCCTCAACCGAGGAATGGATTAAAAAAAAACTGGTACATCTACACAATGGAATACTACTCAGCCATCAGAAACAACGAAATCATGCAATTTGCAGTCAAATGGATGGAACTACAGAAGCTCATCCTGAGTGAGCTAACTCAGACTCAGAAGGATGCACATGGTATCTATTCACTTATAATCAGATTTTAGCCATATAGTACAAGATAACTATACTATAACCAATGCACCAAAGGGAACAGGAACATAGAATTTGTTACATGTTAATGAGACACTTTGTCCTAGTAGTGCTGCCTTGTAGGCCCCCAGTGTATGAGAAGTCTCTTGGCCCTCTTTTGACTGCAGAACTGGGACAGGGGACTGATATGTAGGGACACTCCACTCCAGAGGAAAAAGATGGAAGGGAAAGTGGGTAGAAGGTGGGAGGGTGGGAGGGCGGGACTGGGAGGGGTGGAAAGAGGGCACTGTGATGGAGATGTAACCTGAAGTAATAAATAAACATTTAAAAAGTTCCATTGCTTATCAACTCCATCAGCTTGGGACCTAGCTTTTAGCATATGAGATTTCATGGGTGGTGGGATTCCAATGATAGTACTTATAAGAGAGTCAAATTTTCTAAATAAGAATAATGGACTTATTAAAGATACACCACAGCAATATATAAAGCCAATCTTTGTCATCCACAGGCACTTTTTTTTTTGTTTCTTCAAGTTACATCTCAATCACAGTCACCTCCCTACTCCCCCCTCCAGTCCCTCCCTCCCACTCTCTTCCCCCTAAGTCCCCCATCCTCTTCCCTTTTTTCAAGTTTAATGTATATCATTTTCCTCCCAACAACTCCCCCTTTCAGTTCAACAAATGTTTCTTTCTCTTATAACAATACATACACAATACAAAACCAACAGAAATAAATAGGCCACAATTATGAGAGTTATATGGCTTAGCATACATTCTCAATGTCCAGTCCATATGTATTTGGCACCTGACTTTAACATTCTACTATCTAACCATCTCCATGAGTTTAAAGTTCTATATCTAACTCAGCTTTCATACTAACTTGCATCACAATTTTAAAAACATCTTCTTAGATCCAGAACACCCTCTTGATTCCTAAACAACTCAAAATTTAACTATGAGACTCTAGCTATCTATTCTTCAACCACCTCAGAGACCTGAGTGGGATAAATATATCTGATTATATAGGAAGTGCAGGGCCCACAGCTTCCAAAACTAAGAAATGACATACCAGTGGCTGCCTGGACAGTTCCCATTTTCTCTCCATACATTACAGCATCAATCTTCAGCTGTTTGGGCCCGTTTCTCTGACAGACATTGATTGTAGAGCAGGAATTATGAAGAACTTACCTACCCTGTCTTGGCAGAGCTAGGCTGTCGACTTACCTGTTTCCAAGTTTTGTCCTTTTTGGATAGCATTCTGTCTACAGTTGAAGCAAAGGTTTTTTTCTTGCCAAGAGATAGGCTTGCCACTAATTCAATCATCTCCCACTGGAGATTCTTCGATGCTCATCTTCTACTTGGAGTAGAATAGGGGGTGCTTTCAGGAGCTGACGTGTCTCGATATCAAAAAATCTAAAGTTAAGAAAACATCTTTGAATGCCATATTCTGCAGATCTCTTGAGGTTTTTGAAGACACCCTATCTAGCTCTTATATTTAGATAAGCAAATGTTGCTTATCTCTTAGCAACTTGATTTCTGATTAGCTTAGAAATAACTATAATAGACTGTCATAGTACCTAACAAAATGACAAGCTTGCATGACTATTAATTGGCATTTCTTAGTTATCCTAAACAGTTTATGATAATTGGTAGCAAAAGGCCGAAACTTCACATTTCATTTTTTTTTTTTACCCCCTAACCCTTCCATCACACTCCTCTGGAGTGGAGTGTCCCTACATAACAGTCCCTCGCCCCAGTTCAGAGGTCATATGAGGGCTAAGAGCCTCCTCATACACTGGGGGCCTATAAGGGAGTACCACCAGTGAAAAGTGTCTCATTCACAGGCACACTCTTAATTTCATCTGCATTTACTACTTAGTAGTTATGTATTTGAGGATGGATTCCCTCAATCTGGTTATAGTTATTTTGTGTACATTTTTCCCATTATAGGTGATAATATACCTTACTTAATCTCCTTATTGTTTCTTGAATTCACTCATCTTTCCCAGATAGGCTTCCTTTAGTTCACTGGGCTAGTTTTCTTAGTGCTACATAACAAATGGTCCCAATTGGTGTTAGGGAAATGGCTCAACTCTTGTCATCCAACCATGGGAACTTAAGTTTGTTTTCCTAGAGCTGACATAAATGCCAAGCATGCATAGGAGGTACTTTCTAATCTTAGCATTTAGATAGCAGTGATAAGTGATTCCTGGAGTTATCTGGCCAGCTAGACTAGAAAAATCTGTCAACTATGAGCTCAGAAAGAAACCCTGTCTCAATATTTAAGATGGAGAATGATAAAGAACATACCTGGTCATATACTCATATGTGTACATTCACCTGCACACATACACACACACACATACATGTGTTCACATACAACACACACACACACACACACACACACACACACACACACACACACACACACACATACACACACACGTCAAAAAATCCCTAAAACCCCAAACAAAACGCAAACTTATGTTTGTTGCAATTTCCTACTGGCACATCCTAACCCAGTTTTACTATCATGTAGTTCTTGGATTTTGTAGTTTTGTATCAGGATCAGAAACATCTGTACTTATTTCGAGTAGGCAATAGCTGCCATAATTTGAATAACCAGCTCTTGATGTAATCATCAAGAGAGTGGGAATGGAAACAGGAGCAAACTGTCAATGTTGATACCAAAGCTCTTCTATTGTGCATTCTCAAAGACAGGAATTATACTGTTGGCTCTAGTCTAGTAGCAAAATAGCAATCCCTCCATCAAAGCTTAATTTTGACTGGAGAGTGGGGCTAGACTTGGCTGGCCCTTTTGTAGAAGAGCAGTCGGGCAGTATATATATTTTTGAGACCATAGGTATGCATGTATACATGTGCCCAATCAGAAGTTGATGCTAGGTATCTTCCCCAATCTCTATTTTATTTTTAAGTAGGGTCTTCTACTGAACATGGAGCTCATATCTTTAGCTAGATTGGATGACCATTGAGCTCCAGGGATTCTTCTATTTCTGCCTCCCTCAGTGTTGAAGTTACAGAGACACATTGCTGCACATTTCTTTTGATGTAGGCACTCAAGCTTGTGCAACAGGCAATTTACCAATTAAACCATCTTCTCAGCTTCTTTTAAGTATATTTAATGGACTAGCTAGGACTTCATAATTTTATCTTTTCTTTTTTCATTTTATTTATTTATTTTTATATATTTCAAAATGTTTATTTATTACTTCAAGTTACATCTCCATCACAGTCCCCTCCCTCCACCACTCCCGGTCCCACACTCCCACTCTTTCTCCCTTCTCCCAGAAGTCATGATTTTTTTTAATAATTAGGCCACAATTATGAAAATTATAAGGTATGGCATACATTCCCAATGTTGAGTTCATATGTATTTGGAACTGATATTAATATTCTCTTTTCCATCAATCTCCATGAGTTTAAAGTTCTATATCTAACTCATTTTCCATCCTAACTTGCATTACCAACTTAAAAACATCTTCTTAGACCTAGAATATCCTTTTAATTCCTAAATAACTTAAAATTTCACTGTGAGACTATAACTATCTAGTCTTCAACCACATCAGAGACCTGAGAAGGATAAATATATCTGATTATACAGGAAGTGCAGAGCCAGCAGCTTCCAAAACTAACAAACGACAGACAACTGGCTGCCTGGACAGTCCCCAATTTCTCTCCATACACTAGAGCATCTATCTTCAGCCTTGTGGCCCCATTTCTCTGACAGACATTAATTCTAAGGCAGGAATTATGAAGGACTTGCCTACCCTATCTTGGCAGAGTTAGGCTGTTGACTTACTTGCGTCCTAGTTTTGTCATTTTGGCCAGCATTCTGTCTACAGTTGAAGCAAGGGATTTTTCTTGCCTAGTGACAAGCTTGCCACTAATGCAACCATCTCCAAATGAAGATTCTTTGATGCTCATCCTCTACTTGGAGTAGACTAGGGAGTGCTGTCAGGAGCTGACATGTTTCAATATCAAAAATTTTAAGTTAAGAAAACTTCTTTGAATGCCAAATTCTACACATCTCTTGAGGTTTTTGAAGATCACCTTTCTATCTCCATATATTTGGATGAGCAAATGTTGCTTGTCTTTTAGCAACTTGATTTCCAGTTAACTTAGAAAACATCTGTGATAAACTATATGAGTACCTAACCAAATGACATGTTTGAATGACTATTAGTTTTCATCTCTTAATTATCCTAAACAGTTTGTGACAGTTGATATCAATGGGCCAAAACTTCACATTGCATTTTTAAGTATACCTAGGTACAATACCTTAAAAAGGGTTAATCTTAATTTTGTATCAATATACAAAGATCAATACTGATGTAGTAAAACATAATCTCAATTTTGCATCTATATACAAAGATCGATACAAATGTAGCCAAATATAATCTTAATTTTGTATCAATATACAAAGATATAAGAACATATTCAATAATCTGTCCCTTTTTCTTTATCCTTCCTATATTATGTCTATATCCAATTTTTTAAGTCTTTTCCCCTTCATAGAAGAGAAGGATGGATAGAGAAAAGAAAAAGAGAGATAACCTGGGTCTAACCTCCAAAAACTATTTAAAAAGACCATTTAACAACTTGTAACCAATCCCTCTAAATGACAACAAACATATATACCTGTAGGGGGTCAGATAAATTAGATTTAGAAAATATATAAGGGTTTCTGATACTGTCTCTTAATTTCGGGCATGAAGAGCATTATCAGCATGTACACTAAAAACAGGAAACAAACAGGAGACTTAATAGACTGAAAAACAATGTTGAAGTCAGGAAAAACAGGAAAGACTCAATAGACTGAAAAATAAGGTTGAAGTCAGGAAAACAGGAAAGACTTAATGGACTTGAAGAAACAAATTATCTGGCCTGACATTGTTTTCAGCTGCTAAGTGGGCGGAGCCCAAATTAAGCTGAAACAGAGTTCCTCCTATTTAAGGACAGTGCGTGGAGCCCAGAAAGAGAAGAGGCCCCTGATGCTAGAGAGCTCCAAGAGTCCTGCTGAAAAAAGTGCTGGCCATCAAATGATGGCCAG
>CAJQZJ010037392.1:534056-550968 GCA_907164525.1 Lophiomys imhausi | reverse complement strand
CACACACACACACACACACACACACACACACACACACACACACACACCTCACCACTGATAAGCCTGAATTAACTAAACTATCATGAATTGAAATACCCACAAACCACTGACACATTGTTTTAAGTCAGTTTGGGACATTTAACCAAAGCAGGTGCAAATATATACCATGATAGCCAAAGCCACAGGCACACTTTATGTGAGCCAGAAAACTTACTCTTTAGTGGAAAATTTAGTGGTGCAGAAGAAATTTAGTGTACAAAAATGGAGAACCATTGAACATCTCAATTCTCCCACTTTTTTTTTCTGGAGTGAGCTGAGTTATTTTTCAACATTTGCAAGCTATTTGCTCTGGACCAGCGGTTCTCAATCCGTGAGTTGTAATCCCTTTAGGGGGTAGTCACTCTCACAGGGTTTGCATATTAGATATCCTGCCTATCAGATATTGACATTGTGAGTCATAGCAGTAGCAAAATTACAGTTATGAAGTAATGATGAAATAATTTTATGGTTTGGGGTAATGACAACATGAGGAACTGTATTAAAGGGTTGCAGCATTAGAAAGGTTGATAACCACTGCTCTAGACTTCAGTATATACAGATTATGGTTAATAGTATAATCTTGCAATGTCTGTATAGCAGGGACACTGTCTTTATCAGCTCAGTCCACCATCTAGGTAGAGCACTCTTACACTTCGCCAACTGTTCTGTAGCTGTTTTAATGTCTGTGGACATGACTACACCCACACTAGTGAAAAACATGTAGTTTTCTCTTAATAGCTTTTACCTCATCCTTCTTGTCCCTTGGGAAGGATGAGAGATGGACCATAAATAAATACACACTAATTTTCTCTTGGTCTTTGCTTATTCAGTATGGACACAGTGCTTATTCCATGCCAAATGGGCATTTTAGCTAATGAACCTAAGTTTTTACTCAAAAAGAACTTGTCTCTTGAGAATGGTCATGATAAAGGAACTGGATCTGCCTTCGTTCTTCATAAATCTACTTGCTGGAGAATGGTGTGACTGCTAGCCTGCAGCTTAAGTCACTTTTGACAAATGGGTTCCCACTTATCTCTTGAATTTCAAGGCTCTGATGACAATTGAACTCTTCCTGTGATCACGGTTAGCTTAACTTTTGGAAGTAGAAGCAAATTCATTTCAGTTATCTGTGCAAGTTATTTTATTTTTCTTTTAGATGTCTTTCTCGATTCATCTTAAATAGCATCTTTGTCTTCAGGACTGGTTAATGTGTTATAGCTCCATCATACAGCTATTTAACACATCTGTTTCTGCTTCCCCTTCTCTCCCTCTCTCCCCTTCCTAAGTCTTATCTAGTAGTGTAATAAACATATATGCAGTTGTAGAGTAGAGCTGTGTTCTAAACTAATATGCTTTACACAAACTGTTCTCTGGAATTTCATAGACCTCAATACTTATTTTATTTTGACCAAGTAAGTTTAATAAATAGCTAGTTTATGTATAAGTTCCCATACTTTCAATGCTTAATGTGTATACCTATATGTTTGCTCAATTTTAACTTTTTATGTTTATTTGTTGCTTCAATTTACATTTCCATCACAGTCCCCTCCCTCCACCCAACCCCAACCCAACCTCTCATCCTCCCACCCTCTCCTCCTTCTCCCACATTTCCTACTCCTACAGTGTGGGGTGCCCTACATATCAACTCCCTTAAGTTCAGCAGCCATATGCAGACTAAGAGTTTCCTCTTGCACTCGGGGCCTACCTGGCAGCTCCACTAGGGCAAAGCATCTCACTAACAAATGACAAAGTCTATGTTCCTGTTCTTTTCAGTCTGTTGGTTGTAGGATAGTTATCCTGAACTATATGGCTAAAATCCAGTTATAAGTGAATAGATGCCATGTGTATCTTTCTGGGTCTGGGTTAGCTCACCCAGGATGAGCTTTTCTAGTTCCATCCATTTGGCAGAAAATTGCATGATTTTCTTGTTTCTGATAGCTGAGTAGTATTCCATTGTGTAGATGTACCACAGCTTTTTTATCCATTCATTGGTTGAGGGACATCTGGGTTGTTTCCAGTTTCTAGCTATTACAAATAAAGCTGCTATGAACATAGTTGAGGAGATGTCCTTGTGGATTGGTGAGAAATTGTTTGGATGTATACCCAGAAGTGGTATGGCTTGGTCTTGAGGTAGAGCTATTCCAAGTTTTTTAAGATAATGCCAGATTGATTTCCATAGTGGTTGTACAAGTTTGCACTCCCACCAGTAATGGAGGAGTGTTCCCCTATCTCCACAACCTCTACAGCATGTGTTTTCTTTTGAGTTTTTGATCTTAGCCATTCTAACAGGTGTGAGATGGAATCTCAGAGTTGCCTTCAGTTGCATTTCTCTGATGATTAAGAATGTTGAGCATTTCTTCAATTGTCTCTTGGCCATTAGAGATTTCTCTTTTGTGAATTCTCAGTTTAGCTCTGTACCTCATTTTTTGATTAGGTTATTTGGATTCGTGGTGTTTAATTTCTTGAGTTCTTTATAAATTTTGGGTATTAGCCCTCTGTTGGATGTGGGGTTGGTAAAGATCTTTTCCCAGTCTGTAGGTTGCTGTTTTGTTCTAGTGATAGTGTCCTCTGCCTTAAGAAGCTTTTCAGTTTCATGAGGTCCCATTTATCAATCATTGATTTTAGAGCCTGAGCTATTGGTATTCTGTTCAGGAAGTTGTCACCTATGCCAATGAGTTTGAGACTTCCCCCCACTCTCTCTTCTATTAGATTTAATGTGTCTGGTTTTATGGACACATTAAATCTAATAGAAGCAAGAGTGGGGAAAAGCCTGTGATGGAAATGTAACTTGAAGCAATAAATAACAACAAGAAAAAGATAATACTAAAATCTCTTGTTATGCGTGTCTTCATCATCAATGCCTCCTAAGTTACTATTTAAGTATCTGAATATAAATTCAATTTAAACACATGGCCCTGTGGAAGATCAATGATCTTATCAGTAAAAGAGCTCTTGTGTGCATCAACTATGGAAAATCAGTTAATATAATCATCTTTCAAATTACATGGTCTTGTGTTGTTTCACTGCTTTCTCATAGTGTCTTTTATCTTAGAGCCATAGATGATGTGATGAAATGTTGGAGTTTAAAGAGAGTGGATTGAATGGGTGGATTACATAAACAACAGGCACAGATGGGTAGAATCGCACCTATGCCCCTTGAACAACAAGTGGAAAAGTCCACAATCTGATATTGGCCAGACTTCAAAATATTTTTGCCAAGGGATGCTGCTTGATATCTTCTTTTTTATGAACTTATTTTAGAAAAGATGTTTAATGATGACAGTATTGTGGTGTCATTTCCATAGATGTTGTTTTTTACATTTTGTTTTTATTTATGTTATGTTTATGGGTATTTTGTCTGCATGCATGTCTGTGTAGTATGTACTTGCCTGGTGTGTACAGAGTCTGGAAGATGGTATCAGATTCCATGGAAATGGTATTACAGACTATTGTGAGTTGCCATGTCCAGTCTTCTGCAAGTACACCAATAGCTCTTCACTGCTAAACCAACTTTTTATCCCCAGATATATTTATTTTTAAGTGTGTGTGTGTGTGTGTGTGTGTGTGTGTGTGTGTGTGTGTGTAAGTATTGTGTCCATGGTGGCCAGAAACGTGCATAGGATCCTTTGGAACTGGAGTTAGAAGCATTTGTGAGCCACCTTATGTAGATGCTGGAAACTAAATTTTAACTGCTGAACCATATATCCAGTTCTTGTTATTAGCTTAATGGAATCTGTGATTATTCCCCTTTCTATTATGTCAGCCAGCCTTTATTTATATAGAACAACATTTCATATAAATATCATCTCACTCAAGGCTGATAAAGAAGAAAAGATGGAATGAAGTTCATGTTGGGTTAGAACCTCCAAAGAGTAGAATCAGTTTCTCAAATGTCTAGAAATAAGTTCAGTACTTTAAAAATGGCACTAATTTTCTGTGGCCAACAATGTAGCAAATCTAGAGCAAATGATTTAAATACACTGGAAAAGGCAAACTTTATGTCCTAAAATAGATTTGATAAAGTAACTGTGTCTGTGAACACACAGTGATATTTAGAGGAATAGGTGAATAATAATGACTACACCACCGTGACATAGTATATAGAATATCAAAGGCACATTATTGAGATAGGTTTACACATGTGAAAAAACCCACAAATGGGACATGGAAATCCCTTAGTTTTATACACACACACACACACACACACACACACACTAAAAAAAAATGACCAGTAAAATTGGAATGAAAGCAATGTGTATGGGTTGGGGAAATGTCAAAGCAGATGAGATCATTTACTATGCAAGCATGAGGATCTGAGTTCAAATTTCTTGGATCTATGTAAGAAGCTGGGAATGCTCACATTTTAGACTATAACCTCAGTTCTGGAGGGACTAGGGGTGGGAGTGAGGTGAAGGCAGGAGTATCTTTGGGACTTTCTGGATGCCAGCCTAGTTCCAGTGTGAGTGAGGGAGACCTTGTGTCAAGTAAATAGTCAGGAAACAAGAAAGCTTGCTGGCTGACCTGCTCTGCTGCCACCCAGGTCCAGATCTGGGGTTTTGAGTTGGCCTGCACCAGCATCTGCTTCATTTGTGAACTGCTGGTGCACACAAGGAACCTGATCTTGCAGATACAAAGCTGCAGGGTCTCTGGAATACAGATATTCTCAACTTAGGGCAGCAGGTCCTTGAGACCCACTTTGGAATCAGTTTGACTCATGAGTGAACCAGGAATGTATTGGGGTTCTGTGACCACAGGGAAGGTGATGAAGTATGAAAAATCAGAAGAAAAGCCTCTTCAAAGAACGGAACCTCTCTCTGAGATCTTGAATTTGAAACTTATGTGTAAATGTGGGCAGAGTGACTTTGGAAAAGCAAAGGGTTCAATTAACTTCATTTTCTGCAGCTCCTGACTACCTTGTGGGTCAATCTGCAAGGACATGTGAAGGAAAGGAGTGCTCTTTGGGTGATCATCCACCTCCTCTGACTTCTTCCCTTAGGCTGTGCTCTGGTTGGCTAGAATAACACTGAAGTGAACTCTATACTACAAGAATATGTGGAGAGGAGACATCATGCTCTGATTCTGGTATTTTAAAACATAGACACTACATTAATTAGCCACCACCCAAGACAGTGATGATGTAGTTTTTTCCTAGTGCTTTCAGAATCTAAGTTCCATGAGACTGTCTGGGAAGCCATTTAATACTTTTAGATATTCATCTCCCACAACTTGAAGACATTTTCCTCCAGACCAAACATTTCCTTATTCTCCTCATAGTACTTTTCTGCCTACATACAACAAGACTTTATCCTCCTTTTCTTCCTTTTCTACCTTCTGCTCTACTTCTTCTTTGTCTTACTTCTTTCTCCACCTTCCCTCCCTTATTTTTCCTCCTCTTTCCTTTTTCTTCCGTCTTCCTCCTCCTTCCATCATTCTCTCCCTCCTCCTCTTATTTTATCCTCCTTCCTCCTCTTCCTCCTTATTTTTCCTCCTCTTTAGCAAAATTCAACTTGGAGAAGCAGGGACTTTTATTGGTATTACTTGTACGAGTATGGATGAGAGGCTACTTATAGATGCAGAAATTACTCAAAGACTGCTGCATCTCCAAAGCCCACTCCAACCTAGGTGGCAGCTTATGATATCTGGAAACCTGGGGCTCAGTACACAACTTGTAGGCAGTTTGACATGCTGGAGGTAACTTATCCAAAGAGGTCTGTTGTTTGGATCCCTGTCTGGGGCAAAAAGACATTTGTTCATATCTCCCCAAGAACAGTAACATTCCTCCTTCTCTTCAATCTTCTTCTCCTCTCCCTGTTCTTCCCTCTTTCTCCTCATTCCTCCTTGTTCCTTCTTTCCTCTTATCTTTTTTCTTTCTCCTTTCTTTTATTCCTTCCCTTTCTTCTTCCCATTCTCCCTGCCCCCATTGCTCTTCTTCCTACCCCTCCTCTTTCTTTTCCTTCTTATTCCTTTTCCCTCTTCTTTCTTTATCCTCATTCTTCTTCTCCTCCCCATTCCTTTTCCCTCCTCTTCTTTGTCCCCCTTCTTCCTATTCCTCCTGTACATTTCATCCTCTCTTCTCTTCTCCTTTATTTCTTTTTTTATCTTCAGAGTGACTGAGACACACACTTTACTTCAGCCTATTATAGTAGTATTTGTTCTGAACTGACAAGCTCCTCCTAGCTTTTCTGCATCTCCCTATAAAATTGGAGCTCATTATGGAGTTCTCTCTTCAGTCACAGTGGGGTTGTTACCCTTTCTTTTTATGGAGATCAAGATCATAGCACCAATGCAAAGGCCATCATGCTGGGCTTTCCTTGATGTCTGAACATTTGTCATATTGTCTGACGGGTTCTCCTTTGGCTGCAATTTTGCAGTAGCTCTAGAAGTTTAGCTAGGGAGTGGCAACAAACTGCCCTGGAACCTGAGTAGACTGAACTAATAGCAACTTATCTCTCTTTACACCTATTCTACATAACAAGACTAGAATGGAGCAAATTTGGAAGGGAAAGAAATAATTTGTTCACTGAACAAAAAGGTACATTTTTGTTCATTGTGGGAAATTTCAAGGTGTTGTAGAAGGCACTACAATAGAGACAAGTGGGCCAGATAGATACCTTGCTCATAGACAGTCAGCTTCCTCTGAATATAGGATTCTGTTCTTGAAAAAAAGTCAAAGCTCTTTTGTAAAGGTCATATGAAGATGCTGACTGGGAGCCTAAAATACATCACAAATGTTGTGTTGATAATGCAAACATCCTCTGCAAATTCAGTACTAAAGGTTACAAGGCCTTTTGGGAAAATATAAAGCAGGAAGACTCATGGCACATGGTTGGATGATGCAGGTGCTTCCTCTGGTATGAAGGTAGATTATAGTGATCTTCTTTCTCATATTCCTTTCCTTTCCGCTTCCTCCTCCCCAGTCTTCCTTTTTCTTGCCCCTATTTCTCTATCTATATTTCTATAATGCTCTTTTTCCCATTCCCTCCTCATCCCCATCTCCATCTTCTCTTCTAACACATGCAAATGAATGGAAATCTATTCTTTTTAGTAAGAGAGCCATTTATTTATTTTCTTCCCCACTGCATCATTTACTAACTCCTTTATTCTTCCCTTCCCTTCCCTTCCATTTCCTCTTTCCTCTCATATTTGCATTTGGATGGAATAACTATTAATCCTTCAGGATTCCTTTTTTATGTGAAAGCATTGGGAAGTTCTGCACAGACTCCATTGTACCTGAAAATTTTAAAATTATTAAATATTTATTTATTAGTAACTATATTCACTTATAACAAATACAAACACTTTTTTAAATACTAATCCTACAAATTCCTACAACTCCTACAACCTAACCACTAAACCTATTGATGACTATTACAACTATTTTTATAACCTTTTAGACGGATACAGTCTCTGGGGCAGGTCCTCAGTCATCAGGAACACAGTCTCGGTGGTGGTAGACCCTTTAATGCACTTAGCAGTCTTTTTTTCTGGAATATCTCAGATGTAGATTCGCCAGGGTAAATTGGCTATGGTGGTTTCACCTTAAATAAGGCTTGATGCTTTCTTCTCTCTGGGAGATCTCAGCCATCTGTAGGCCAATTTATTTCCTTCATATCAGCAACTCTGCTGCTCTGCCTCAGTCTTTAAAGCCAGCCACAGTATCGTTTAGGCCACTGTTTGGACAGGTCAAACCCCTCTAGATAAAAGCTGAGCCACAGGGTTTAGTCCTTGGCCTTTTGCTGTCTTGCTGAGGCCTTCTCTGCTCACCAGCTTCTTTCTGCCTCAGGGAGATCTGGCCATCAGTTCACCAGCACTTTCTCCATCAGACGATACAAACTACTCATTGTCCTTTCTAGTGTGAGGACTTGCTGGCATAGGAGCTCTCTAGCATGGGGCCCTCTAGCATGGGGATCTCTAGCATGCAGCTCTCTTGGCTCCATACACTTGTCCTTAAATAGGATCTCTCCTTGTTCCACCTGCTTTAGCTTAATTTAGGCTCTGCCCACTTAGCAGCTGAAAACAATACCAGGCCAAATACTTTGTTTTTAGTCCATTAAGTCTTTC
Source organism: Lophiomys imhausi (assembly GCA_907164525.1). NCBI lineage: Eukaryota > Metazoa > Chordata > Mammalia > Rodentia > Muridae > Lophiomys > Lophiomys imhausi. Next base: position 542,868 of record CAJQZJ010037392.1, on the reverse strand, counting down.
CTGTTTTTCCTGGCTTCAACCTTGTTTTTTTTGTTTTTAGTCCATTAAGTCTTTCCTGTTTTTCCTGGATTCAACCTTGTTCTTTAGTCCATTAAGTCTTTCCTTGTTTCACCTTGCTTCAACCTTGTTTTTCCACAAGCTGATAAGCTAATTGCTTACAGCCAAGTTGATTTTCATGCCCTGAATTAAGAGACTGTATCAGAAACCCCTAGATATTTACTAAATCTAATTTATATTACTCTAACTCCCTACACTCCATCAAGACTTTTCTCACCCCAACAGCCTCCTCATCTTTCTTCTGATTCCTTCCAATCCCAGTAGCACTGCCAAAATTGATCTAAAATGCATGTCTTATATTTTCCAAGGAAATTAAAAGGGCTTCAGCCACATTTATCTGCTTTCCATTTGGATATTGTGGTTAAAGAAGAAAATGTGTATAGCAAATGTCCAGTTATGGGTGAGCATGCCTTAGATACTTAGCTTCTGCACATTGACTACTTGTGAGTTTCTGCATTAACAATGTCCATTGCTCAAAGAAACTTCTGTGATAAAGTCTGAAATGTGCACTAACCTATGGATAGGGAGATTCAAATTAAGAGGGCAGTTTAATACTATTTCTGTTTTGGAGAGTAATAGTAGCAGGTTTATCCCTGGGGCCTATGAGATATTCAGCTACGATTCTTGGTCAGATATGGAGTACCAGACATATGTTTCCTCCTGTGGAGCAGGCCTTAAGTACAACCAGAAAGAGGATGGATACCCCTATAGCATTTGTGCCACTATTGCATCAATGAACATGTCTTGCTACATTGGTCATTATTGTGACTTGCAGGGTTCACAGTTAGGTAAGACTGCAGTAAACTCCCCAACACCTCTTTCATCTCCAGTGGCCTACATAGTATCTTCTGGTACTCCAGAAGGAAGGATGCTTTTTGGTTATTATCAATTTGATTTCCTCATAATCTGTGACCAAAGTTTGTAGTATCTTCAGTAATAGTGATATTCCATCAGTTTATGATAGTCAGTCAAGAGTAATAACAGTAAACATTTTTGGGTGCAAAGAGTCCATCTCTTTGACAGCCTCAATGAACAATTCAAGGTATCGTACATCAAGCACTGGCTTTTTATTTGGCAATTAATCCCTTAGGCACAGGGACTATAAAGGAAGAGGGCAGAATGACTAAGTGCTAGAGGTCAGGGAGGACAGGTGGAAAACAGTATCTTCTGGATTGCACTCTTGAATTTATAGCAGCGTTGGCTGCCTGTAAAATACCTACACAAAATTAAGCTTGTCAACATTATACCATCATGGGGGTAGGGGCTCACTTGGAGCTAAGGAGCTATTGACAGTTGATGACTGATGAGGGAGTTAAGAGTATGGCTCCTGGTAGGTCAACCATATGCCAATGGATGGCCCAAAACCCATAAGTATATGACCATCACAAACTGGACTCAATTTATGTTATTAAAATGGGAGAGAAATCAGAAGTGGATCTTGGAGGAATTAGAGAGAAAATTGGGGGGGGGAGTATGATCAAAATCATAGAAGAAAATTTCCCTAACCTAAAGAAGGAGATGCTCATCAAAATACAAGAAACAGACAGAACACCAGATAGACTGGACCAGAAAAGAAAGTCTCTTCAACATGTAATAAAACAGTAAACATAGAGAAAAAAGAAATAATATTTAAAGTAACAAGGAAAAGGAATCAAGCAACCTATTAGAGTTATGTTTGACTTCTAAGTGGGGATTCCGAAAGCCAAAAGGACATGTACAGTGGTCCTTGAGACTCTAAAGATTCAGTGACCACAGATGTCAGCCTAGACAACTATAATCAGAAAAACATTCAGTCATAATTGATGGATATAATCTATGATAAAAAATCAAATTTAAGCACCATATAACTGCAAATCAAGCTCTATAAAGGTACCAGAAGGAAAATTTTAACGTAAAGAAATTAACTACACCCAATAAAGCACAGAGTAAACAATCTCAGACCAATGAACCAAAAGAGGACAAAAACCCATACCACAGCAACAAAACAATGGGAATCAACAAATGCTGATCATTGATATCTCTCAATATCAATGGTCTCAATTTCCTAATAAAAAGACACAAACTGACAGATTGGATATAGGAACAGGATCCATCCTTCTGCTGCTTCCAAGAAACACACCTTAATATCAAGGATAAATATCACTTCAAGATAGAAAGTTAGAAAGAGATATTCCAAGCAAATGGACCCAAGAAACAAGCCTGTGTAGCCATTTTAGTATCTGACAAAATAGACTTCAATCCAAAACTAATTCAAAGCAGTAGAGTGATCAAAAACCTGAGAGTAGATAGACCATAGACCTAGGGGACAACTAAATACTATTGATCTTCTTAAAGGAACATAGCAAAAAAAAAAAAAAAAAATGACTCCTAATGACATCTTGCTAAATCCAGAGGTCAGTGTCTTGCTTAACCATCATCAGAGAAGTTTCCTCTTGTGGTAGATGGATAATAATGCAGAGACTTACAACTGGACAACATGCAAAAGGAGAGACCTTTGAACACTCAGTCCCAGATGGAATGTCTCCATAAAATCCCTTCCCTTGGAGCTCGGGTAACCCTGAGAAAGAGGAAGGAGAAAGATTATAAAAGTCTTCGGATGGATGATTTCAAGGAAATAAAACCTAGAAACAACAAGACTGATGCACATCTAAACTCACAGAGACTGTCCAACACACACAGAGCCACATATGGGTTCAAGCCAGATGAGGTACCAGCACTGAGAAGGAGCAGTATACAGTTTCCCACCTCTGACCAAGAGGCTATCTCCAACAGACATCTGCTTGCAAAGGAAAATTAGTTGTTTTTTTTTTTTTTCCGATGAAGTCTCACTGTATAGTATACAAATCACTCTTAAGGCCAGACCCCACACCCAACAGTAGATGATCAACACGAAATGAACTCAATGGCATTTTTGAAGGTTTTTTTGTCTCATAATGCTTTGTCAGGGTTTTTTTTTCCCCTTTTCAGGTCCTTTGCATATGTATTACAGTTTCTAGTTTGGATTTTTTATGGGATTTCTGCATATGTGAATATGTGTGTCTCTGTGCCCACATTTCTTGGTATTTTCTTTGGCTCTTTTCCCTCTGTTTGCTTTATTGTATTCTGGTTTGCTTCTTTATAGTTTATATAATTTTCTTTTATCATTATTATTATTTTAGATGCCTGTTTATATCATAATGAGAGATAGAGAGATAGAGATGACAGAGAGGGGGGTGGGATTTGGGTGAGTCCAGAGGATCTGGGATGAGTTGGAGGAGGTGAAACTATAATCAAAATATATTGCATTCAAAAATCCATCTCCAATTGAAAAATAAGAAAAATAAATAAAAACAAAGACTCAAACCTTGTTCCAAGGGGTTCAATAGTTTAATGAATAAATCAGAGAAATGAACAGGGAACAAAAACAGAATGAGGAGGAATTCACACAGTGCTAATGACCAGTGGTACAATAAATCAAATGTAGCCTAGGAATGTCAAAGAGGTTACAGGAGGTGGAGAATCTAGGTAGGGCCTTGGCTATCCATGACAGAGTAGCCAGAAGGAAACAGGAAGCTGTCAGGGCATATGAAATAAATTATAGGTATGCTTGAAAGGATTCTGATGGCTTGGGATAACTGTAGGCACAGAATACCAAACATACTCTTTTGAGCTTGGAAACTGAAATAGCAAATGTGTGTGTCTCCCTTCCACCATATGTGTGTGTGTGTGTATTTGTGTGCATGTGTGTATGTGTGTGTATGTATGTATGTATTTGTGCGCATGCATGTGTGTATAGCAGAGGCCAGAGAACAACCTTAAGTGCCAGTCCTTATCCTCCTGCCTCCTTTTTTTGAGACAATGTCTTTCATTTGCCTAGACCTCACCAAGCAATCTAGACTGGCTGGTGTGAGAACCCTAGGGATTCTTCCATCTCCACCCTTCTAGTGATGGGAATAGAACTGTGTGCCACCATGCCCTACTTTTTTACTTTGGATACTGGGGATTAAACTCAAGTCATAGTTATTTACTTACAGAGCTATCCCAGTCCAATATATTGTTTGTATACACCACTGTTTTAAATGTGGATTCCTGATTTTTAAAAAATTAATTATTGTGATTCTGGGGATCAAACCTAAAATCCCATGCATACTAGGCATGCACTGTACCACTGATCTATATATCTAGCTCTGTTTATGAATTAAAAATTAAACAAATAAAAATTAAAATAAATGAAACATGGCCTCTTTGACATTGCTTCAGCTAGTCTTATACTTACCCTGTTGGCTAGGCTGGCCTTGAACTTGATACTCAGCATAAACCTCCCAAGTATCTGGAATTACAGTCCTGTGTCACAAGACTTGGCTAAAATGTAGATTCTTGTGTATCTAGATTTAAATTTGGGACTTTATGTAGAAGGCTAGCTTAGCAGTGAAAACAGAATTTAGTTAACAGAAATGCTGCCTTGCAGATGAATGGATGAATTTGAGAGATTTGCTAATTGAATTGATGAAGGGTAGAGAAGGCAGGAATTCACTTTGAGACCCTTTCAACACTTAGATTTTTCTTTTTTTTTTCTGGATCCATTGAGTTTCACACATGAAAGGTCTTGACAGATTTTATGGCCTAAAATCTCCATGAGACACCTGGAATGGATGTGCCCAAGACATGTAAGTAGGAATGACAAAATAGAGAATTCCTTGTTTCTTGAGCAAGATGTGTGAATAAGTGTTGCTTTAGTTGGATATCAAACAGTGGGTTGGGATGTTCTTCATCAGAGAGAAGAAATTGGAATCAAGGAGGATACTTAACTGTATAGATAGTGACATTTTCTATTAGGAAAGGGTCCATGCAGGAAAAAGAAAACTTTTAGTTAAATGGTAGATATGAGATTTTCAAAAGACCAGTTCAACAGAAGATAGATTAAAATCAGGAGAGTCCAAACACTGTTCTTCATTCTCTTAAAAATGTGTGTGTGTGTGTGTGTGTGTGTGTGTGTGTGTGTGTGTGTGATATGTGTACCCATTTGTGGCAGTACTGATAGCTGTGCACATGTGTGGAGGATAGAGATCATTGACAATCTTATTCTGTTACTCTTACCTTACTCCTTGATAGAAGTTTTCTTATTAAACCTGGACCTATACTGGTAATCAGCAAGTCTTGATATTTTCTCTGTCTCTGTCTCTTCTTTTCAAAGTGCTGGCATTACTGGGTTATGTGGCCATTCCTGGCTTTTTATGTGGGTGCTCAGGATTTGAAATCATGTTCTCATGTTTGTACAACAAGAACTCTTACCCATGGCACCATCTCTCCGTCCCTATTCTGTCCTTTGAAAGAAATGAATATTTCTGAGTATGACCTGTATACCAACTCTATATAGGTGCCTGAGCCGGGAACTTAGAGATCTGGAGGTTTCAATAGCACCCAGTCCATCTTTGCCCCTGTCTGTAAGTCTTCAATATTGAGGGTGGAACTCAAGGCATTGCTAATTCTAGACAAACACTCAGAGACATTTCCAGCTCCATTCCTCCATTCCTCCTATTAAATGGACTATCTCTTCTCTACCACCAAACTTTATTGGTCTCCTTTGTGAATCCTACACTTAGCATACTTGAGAAAGCAGATAACCAGCAACAGTGACCAGTCCACAATTTATCTTTTAGAATACACAATTCTGCATGTAAAAAGGACACTCTGTGGGTACAAACTGTAGGTAAGAGAGGTGTGGTTAACACAATTTTTATTGACAGTCATAAAATCAGAGTGGTTGATACACAAAGACCCAACAAAGAAAGAGAATTTCAGACCAATCTCCCTCATGAACATAGATGCAAAAATCCTTAATAAAATACTAGCAAACCGAATCTAAGAACACACCAAAAGTATCATACAGCATGATCAAGTAGGCTTCATCCCAAGAATGCAGGGATGGGTCAACATACAAAAATCCATCAACATAATTCACTACATAAACAAGATGAAAGAAAAAAACCACATGATTATCTCACTAGATGCAGAAAAAGCAATTGACAAAATTCAACACCCCTTCATGCTACAAGTTCTGGAGAGAACGGGCATACAAGGATTATATCTGAAAATAATAAAGGCAATATACAGCAAGCCAGTAGCAAACATCAAAGTTAATGGAGAGAAAATTGAAGCATTTCCTTTAAACTCAGGTACAAGACAAGGATGCCCACTTTCGCCATATCTCTTCAATAATGTACTTGAAGTTCTTGCTAGAGCAATAAGACAACTAAAGGAAATCAAGGGGATACAAATTGGAAATGAAGAAGTCCAATTATCCCTATTTGCAGACGATATGATAGTATACGTAAGCGATCCCAAAACTTCCACCAGAGAACTCTTACAGCTGATAAACACCTTCAGCAAGGTGGCTGGATACAAAATTAATTCAAAAAATCAGAAGCCCTTCTTTATACAACAAATAAATGGGCTGAGAAAGAAATTAGGGAAACAACTCCCTTCACAATAGCCACAAACAATATAAAATACCTGGGGGTAACTCTAACCAAGCAAGTAAAGGACCTGTACAACAAGAACTTCAAGCCCTTGAAAAAGAGAAATTGGAGAGACCATCAGAAGATGGAACGATCTCCCATGCTCATGGGTAGGTAAGATCAACATAATAAAAATGACCATCCTACCAAAAGCAATATACAGATTCAATGCAATTCCTATCAAAGTACCAACACAATTCTTCATAGACCTGGAAAAAGCTATTCTCAATTTCATATGGAACAACAACAAAAAAAAACTAGAATAGCTAAATTAATCCTGTACAATAAAAAAACACCTGGAGGTATCACCATCCCAGATTTCAAGCTGTACTACAGAGCAATAGTAATAAAAACAGCATGGTACTGGTATAGAAACAGACCAGTGGATCAATGGAATCGAATTGAAGATCCAGAAATGAACCCAGACACCTATGGCCACCTAATCTTTGACAAAGAAGCCAAAACCGCACAATGGAAAAAGGACAGCATCTTTAACAAATGGTGCGGGTCCAACTGGATGTCGACTTATAAAAGAATGAAATTAGACTCATACTTATCACCTTGTACAAAACTTAAGTCCAAGTGGATCAAAGACCTTAACATAAGCCTGGTCACACTAAATCTACTAGAAGAGAAAGTGGGAAAACCCTCAAAATCATTGGCACAGTTGACAACTTCCTGAACAGAACACCAACAGCTCAGGACCTAAGACCAACAATCAATAAATGGTACCTCATGAAACTGAAAAGCTTCTTTAAGGCAAAAGACACTGTCATTCGAACAAAACAGCAGTCTACAGATCAGGGAAAAAAAATCTTCACCAACCCCACATGTGACAAAGGGCTAATATCCAAAATTTACAAATAACTCAAGAAATTAAATGCCAAGAAACCAAATAACCCAATTCAAATATGGGGGAAAGAGCTAAACAGAGAATTCACAAAGGAGGAATACATAAAGGCTGAGAGACACTTGAAGAAATGCCCAGCATCCTTAATCATCAGAGAAATGCAACTCAAGATGACTCTAAGATTCCATCTCACACCTGTCAGAATGGCTAAGATCAAAAGCTCAAATGGCAGCACATGCTGGTGAGGGTGTGGAAAAAGGGGAACCCTCCTCCATTGCTGGCTAAGATCAAAAGCTCATATGACAGCACATGCTGGGGAGGCTGTGGAGAAAGGGGAACTCTCCTCCATTTCTGGTGGGAGTGCAGGCTTGTGCAACCACTATGGAGGTCAGTCTGGTGATATCTTAGAAAACTAAGAATAGCTCTGCCTCAGGACCCATCCATACTACTTCTGGGTATACATCCAAATTACTCCTCACCGAATCACAAGGAAGTAGCCTCATCTATGTTCATAGCAGCTTTATTTGTAATAGCTAGAAACTGGAAACAATCCATATGTCCCTCAACTGAAGAATGGATTAAAAAACTATGGTATATCTACACAATGGAATACTACTCAGCTATCAGAAACAAGGAAATTATGCAATTTGCAGCCAAATGGATGGAACTAGAAAAGCTCATTCTGAGTGGCTAACCCAGACTCAGAAGGATGCACATGGCATCTATCCACTTATAGTCGGATTTTAGCCATATAGTACAGGATATCTATACTACAACCAACACACCAAAGGGAACAGAAACATAGACTTTTTCTTCCTGTCAATGAGACACTTTGCCCTAGTGGTGCTGCCTTGTAGGCCCCCAGTGTATGAGGAGGCTCTTGGCCCTCATATGACTGCTGAACTGGGGGGAAGGACTGTTATGTAGGGACACTCCACTCCAGAGGATTGGGATGGAAGGGTTAGGGGATAGAGGGTGGGAGGGTAAGACTGGGAAGGGTCAAAAGAGGACACTATGATGGAGATGTAACCTGAAGCAATAAATAAATAAATTACAAGAAAAACAATCAGAGTGGTTGAATTTGAAGCCCAGTTCTACCATATACAGGTCTTGAAAATTGCTCACTATGGCTGACCCAGGATAATGCTCCTTTGATCCTTCTTTTGAAACCATTGTTTGGCATTTTCTATATATTTTTGTAGTGTAAGCACAAGGATTATATACTTAATTACTTCACTAAATATGGTAAGAATTTAATTGTTAAGTTTTGCCTTTCAACTCAACTTAGTGCTCTGAACTAAACATTTACACACATTCTTAGGATAGTGAATAGCAAATTGGTTAGCAGTTGTTTTGTTTGATTTTAATTGTTGGCTAATAAGGAGAAGTTTTTAATTGAAAAAATTAT
>CAJQZJ010037392.1:514418-534046 GCA_907164525.1 Lophiomys imhausi | reverse complement strand
AGAGAGAGAGAGAGAGAGAAATGAAAATAAACAAGCAAAAGACCAGTAAGACAAAAATCAAAAGAAAGCAAATTAAACAACAACAAAAAATCCACAAAAATACCATTGAGCTTGTTTTGTGTTGTTAACTACTCCAAAGTGAGATTCCATTGAATAAAACCAATTTTCCCTTTGTGAATATATCAGTAGTAGATAACTTCATGGTTAGGTGTCTATGACCTAAGTTCACTTCCCCCAATCAGTGCTGGGACCCTGTCTGGACTGATCCTGTACAGATACACATGCTTCCATAGTCTCTGTGAGTTCATATGTACATTAGTCCTGTTGTATCTGGAAGATAACGTTTCCATGGAGTCATTCATCACCTCTGGCTCTTTCAATCTTTCATCTTCCTCTTCCATATATATTGCTGAGCCCTGAGGGGAGGGATTTAATGAAAACATCCCAATTAGGACCAAGTGCTCCAAAGTCTCTCACTCTCTGAACATTGTCCAGTTGTGGGTCTCTGTGTTAGTTACTATCTACTGTGAGAGGAAGCTTCTCCGATGATGACTGAAGTCAGCAAGGCCCTAATCTATGGTGTGATGGCAATTCATGATGTCAACTTGACTACATCTGGAATTAAGTAAAACCCAAGTGACTGGATACACTCATGAGGGAGTTTTCTTAATTAAATCTTTGAAGTTGGAAGAACCACATTTAATCTATATCTTTTGAGTTGAGAAGAACACACTTCAATCTGGACCATAACTTCTGGTGGCAGCTTATATAAAGGACATGGAACAAGGAAGTTTATCTCTCTTTTCTTGCCTTTTCTCATTCACTCTGTCAAGTCCATTCTTTCAGTGGGATTAGAGACTACTTCTTTAGGATTCTGGCATATTCTGAAGATCACCTGAGACATCCAGCTTTGTGAACTGAACAACTACTGGCTTCTTAGACTTTCCACTAGTAGACAGTCATTATTCGACTAGTTGGAACACAACGTGTAAGCTACTCTAGTAAATAGTGTGCGTGTGTGTGTGCATTCTATCAATTTTGTTCCTCTAGAGTAACATAACTACAAATGAGAGTTGCTATGTTCCTTTAGCAGAATAATAGTAGTAGGCTTTCCCACTAGGCATGTGACCTATCTGGTATCAGATTCTTGGCCACTTTAACAGTGTCAGGTATGGGTTCAATATTACGGAGTGGGCCATAATTCAATCAGAAAGTTGCTGACTATTCTTATAACATTTGTTCAGCAGTGTTTTCACACTTGTTTTCTTATACTGAAGAGCCCAGATGATCGTGTAATCGAGAAGACTGAAAAATTTAGGAGATATTAAATCTTAAAAATATCTTACCAATTGTTCTTTACAATGATTCAGTAGCTGCCCTTACTACAAACAGACTATGTGAGGCATCTAAAAATGGCCACACCAAATGACAAGATTGCCATGAAATGATAGAAACAGAAACTAGGTAACATGTTCAACTTTATTCATTCTCTTTGAATATTTTATTCACAGTCTGTTAAAATTCTAGGAAGAGGAGTAGGGTACCTGATGATAAACACTGATCAGTTTGATTAAAAGCAATACTCTCTGTTAGACAGCTTCTTTCTGTTGCAATGAAAATATTATCTGAGAATAACAACTTAAAGAATAAAATGTTTATTTTAGCTCATGGTTTCAGTTCATAGTCACTTGGCTTAATTTATTTTGGTCTATGGTCAACAGTATACTGTAGCAGAAGCATGTTGTAAAGCTAAGCTGTTCATTTCGTGGTACCCAGGAAGTAGAGAGAAGGAATAAGGACATAGACACAAGATATAGTCCAACGGTCACACCACCAAAGACCTATTCCATTTAACTAAGCACTATGTTCTATGTTTCTATTAATGTTTGATAGTTCAGTAGTTTATGGTACCATCAATGGATTAATCCATCAGTCTTCAGGAAACAATCACCTCCCATAGCCCTTACCTCTAAATACTGCTGTGTTTCAGAGGAACCCTACAGCACATGAGCATCTGGAGAATACTGCAATCCAAACCATAACATTTTCCAATTTTATTTCAAGGTTGTGAAAAATATATGTGTATTTCTGATCTTCCAATAGAATTCAACTGTTCTATACTGTTTAAAAGAAGTCCTCATGGATATCAAGAGCTCTTTTTGAAAAAAGCAAATGGATTTTTCATTCCCAATAAATCTTTAATCAGAGCACAGTTGTTATAACAGCTGCATGGCTATCCCCAAGGGATTTATGTCCTCATTCAACATTTATCATTCTAGACTTTAATAGCACCAAGTTAGAGCTCTGAAAGTTTGTAAGAGTTAGGGAATCTCTGGAGTTCTGCTGTTTTTGAAGGTGGCTTGTAGGAAATGGAAGTGAGATGGATAGGTTAGGAGATGGAACAAGCACTGAGCTGGAAGAACAGATTCTCTCAATTACTTCTACTACTTATCAAATAAGTAAGACTTGACTCTAGCATAGAGCAGGCATGATGGGAGGGCTGGTGATAACATCTTTCATTCTCCTATGTGACAGCTTGCTACATTAAAGTGTGGAATCCAAGAAGGTAATTGAGAGTCAGCTGGCTGAACAGAAGTAACAGGCTTATCACTGAAATACAGAAGTATCATCCCATTTGGCTAGAGAGAGAATGCTGTCAGAAGTAGATCATGAGGCCAGCCTACCCTCAAGAGGAAAGAGGTGAACCACCAAAAGCTAGAGATGATGTGGGGCCAGATTAGAATTTCAGGCATATTGGACTCAAGGACAGGGGTTATGGGATGTCCTAGTTTTAGGAATTAAAACTAGGTTTAGCTAGTTATGTAAGATTGTTAAGGTGCATTTTATAATGTTTTGTCATTTTCTGAACGTATTGCCTCTTTATTACAAGTGTCATTCATGATTCATAGTCATAGAACCTAATGATAGCTTTCTTTTGGTGGGTACTATAAGGTTAATGTCTGTAGCCTCACAGTGATCCTCTGCTCTCTCTCTTACACTGTTTTCTACGTGATTAAAAGAGGCACGTGCAGACTGTGCTGTTTGCCTATGATCCTATGTTTAGAGTATCTGGCCCCATAACTAATTGGTGACACACATAGTCTCTGATATTAGTGTTCATTCAGCTGGAAATGAATCTTGGAGAGGGAGTTTGCAGATATAAGTTGGAGATGGGGAAAATGGAAGTTTTAGTAGAGGTTGGAAGAATCAAATTCTGAGAGAAAAATATCCAAGCAATTGCCATGTTTACCCTGCAACCTTTTCAAAAGATATTCCAAGACTTTCTTTCAAATCACTTTTCTATCTTAATTCTGATGTCCTTGACATTTGAATTTTTCTCCTGTCAGTACCAGACTACATCTAAAATACAGCACCAGGCCTGCCAACCAGATGTTCTGGCACCAGTGTCTTTGGTAAACCACTGTCTTGTGTCCTTAATATGGCCATTTGTGTTTGTATTGCTACTCTGGTTTGCTCATTTGTATGTCTGCCAACAGCCCAACAACAGTATTGCTGCACTCTCCTGACATTAGTGAACCTGCCTGGTGCCCCAGGCATACAATGTTCTATGGAATCCATCATGCATCTCCAACCTAAAGATGGAAAAGAGGTTTGTGCTATTACACTAGAAAATAACTAGAACCAAAATGTTAATGGAATCAATTCTAATAATCTTCTAAAGGACAGAAACAGAAACAGAAGAGGGCTGGGGAGATGGTTCAGTTGTTTAACTGCAGAAGCACAAGAGCCTGAGTTCAAACCCCAGCACCCACATGGAAATCCAGGTGTATACTTGTGATTCCAGGGCTGGGGAGGCAGTGAGAGTAGTAACCCTGTAGCTTGCTAGGCAGCCAGCATAGCTTAACTGGTGAGCCCTAGGTCCCACCTTGTCTCATTAAGCAAAGTGCATAGCTCTTGAACAATACACAAGGCTTATACTTTACTTGTATGCACACTCACACACACACACACACACACACACACACACAAATGAAAAAGAGAAAGTTTTAAATATAGGTCCTGGACTATTAGTATCAAAAGAACTAATATGCAGATGAAAATAATTCCCTGGGGCCATCTGTTTGTTTAGACAGATTTCTGATTTGTCTCTGTTTTTTTCCAATCTAATTTTCCAGATGCAAATAAGTCATGTCCTCCTGTGCCAGCATGACAAGTACTTGTCACGAGTTTTGTCTGGGACTAGCTAGCAACATTAACTGCTCCATGGAAACTGTCAGATTGACCCATTATTTTGATGGGCCACCCCTAAATGTGAGTTGATATAAGTGTGCATCTCAGGTGGAGGACATCTGCATCATACCAACAGAATCAAAAACCAGAAAGAGAATCCAGATGCCAGCCTTGAGTATTGTTCCTCAGGAGCTATGTATGCTGGATTTTTTGTTTGTTTGTTTGTTTGTTTGTTTTGTTTTTGTTTTTCGAGACAAGGTTTCTCTGTGTAGCCCTGGCTGTCCTGGACTCACTTTGTAGACCAAGCTGGCCTTGAACTCACAAAGATCTGCCTGCCTCTGCCTCCCAAATTCTGGGATTAAAGGCATGCACCACCATAGCCCAGCTTCTCTCACTGGCCTGGAACTAGGTACACAGGTAAGTCCCAGGAATTCTCCTGTCTCGATCTCTCTAGTGCTGGAACTACAAGCTCATGTCACAATGCCCTGATGTTTTTATGCGGGCCCTGGGGATTGAACTCAGATATTTGTTTTTGTGTAGGATTTGAGCAGTGAAGATTTTACCAGCTGACCTCTCCCCAGCTCAGAAAACTATTTTCCTTTGTCTTATTAATTGCCATTGTAGAATACAGTCATCACTAACTGATTTTCAACTCTAACCAAAGGTATAAATTTTCTTTTCCATCATCTTTTCTTGTACCCATTTTTTGACTAACAATACAATGTCTTATTGTTTTCTTGTATGCTTCTTTTAATTTCTTTTTCTGTATATGTGAGGTTTCTCTCTCTCTCTCTCTCTCTCTTTGTGTGTGTGTGTGTGTGTGTGTGTGTGTGTGTGTGTGTGTGTGTGTGTATAGGATGGTATGCACATGTACCTGTGGGTGCACATGAATGTGTGTACATTTGTGGGTGGAAGTCAGAATTCAGTGTCAAGTTGCTTCCTTGATTGCTCTCCATTTTATTGTTTTTGCATGTTTATATGTGTGGTATGTATGCATGTATATTTGCATATGTAGGTGCATACATGTGTGCCTGCAAATTGTGTGTACCTAGCATTTGTCCATGTGAGGACAGTGGTTTACTAGGATGACTTCCTCAATCACTTTCCACTTTAATTTTTGAAACATGTCTTTCACTGAACCTGAAACTCACTGGTTTGGCTATTATGACTGATCAATAAATCCCAGAGATCTTGTCTGTCTCACCAGTGCTGGAATTGTATATTTATCTTCCTGTGCCCTCTTTTATGTACATGTTGGAGTGTGAACTCAGATGTTCTTGCTTGCATTACAGGTGTTTTAGTGACTGAGAGATCTCTTCTGTGCCCTCCACCTATGTACTTTTCTGCATGGTTATATACATATCTTTCTTCATTGCAAGAACACATAGTTTTTAATGTAATGATTCTATGAAGGAGAAACTTACTTGGTAGTTGATTCAGACCCTGTAGTTGAGTGACAAATAGCTATGGATGTACATCTTCCTCAATCTTCTGGAATAATCCTCCTCATCAGTTTGCTGATTCTCCTCTTGCTTTACATTAAATCATGAATGTCAAACACCTTGAGTGAACATGATTTCTGGTATCCATTGCAATAACAATATTGGAAATGCCCCATAGGCAGCTTGAAAATGTAATTGACTGACTATGCAGTCTTGTATATGGCTAAAAAGCTACTTATAACTCTTGTATGGACACATGATGCTGTTTGACACTGCACTGTTGTTCATGTGATTTACCTGCTAAGTGGTATAATTTGCTATGAGGAAAATGTTTTAGTATGTTTCATAAATTTATACTGAACAAAATCATATTTGTTGAAGAACCTGACAACATTTGAGTAACCTTTCTGATGGCTGGAATCTGAAACTCTAAGCCATCATTTTCAAGTTCATTACTGATAGCATTTCTGAATATTGAAAATGACAGAAAAAAATAATGGGAGAAAACAAAAAACAATGTGAATATTTAAGTAGCTCTCTCCTCAAACCACAATAGTTCTTGCTCCCATTTTTCTTTTCATGAAGCACCAAAAAAGTCATGTTCATCCCTCTTCCCCTGGAGGGCCAGTCCACCATCACATTTCTTATCCATTTTTAAATCATAGTGATGAAACTCAATCTGCTGAGTCTGTTTCCTACAGATAAATGACTGACACATATAAATAGCTGACCTTTTCATAGCGATATCTGGGTCTTATGCCAAGAATCCACAATTAGCAGGAATTGCAGATGCCATAGACACTTTGGTGGGTCACAAGAAAAGGCAATTTAGAAATAGAAATAAGGTAAGGAGAGATAACTATGTTGAAATTGGCATTTGGAAAATAATGAATGAAGATAAAGAGACTCTGTGGGTAACTACTCTATAGTTTTGGAATTCTCAGGAGAATAGGTTAAGATAAAGAAAATATCTTGGTGTGTTCAGTGTGTCAGAAAAGATCACATTCATTGCCACAACTTGTGTGATGCTTAGTATTTGTTCTTTTCATTTTTGGAGTGTTTGTATATATGAGTGTGTGTGAAGGTGTACACTCATGTGTCTCTTTGTGTTTGTGCATGGCACGGATGTGTGTTTGGAGACCTTGGGTGTAGAAAAAAATATGGCTAATTAAATTGTTTAACCAGTATTTATATCTCTTTAATTGATCAGTGGTATTAATCCTTACCTGTCATTATAAATGAATACACACAGACACCGGGTGGATCTTAACAAGCCTAGGCCTGGGTTGTGCAATCCTAGCCCATCTTAGCTAGCTCATAACTCTATTACCCAAATATGACCCTATATATACATATGCCCCATTGGACTATTATTCTCCATGCTAAGCTGATGTTCTAGGCCACATGGAAGGATCTTCTTTAATCTACCCCATGGCATGTCTTTCTCGTTTACTCCTGGCTTCTTCTCTCTGGCAACCTCTTCCCAAGATGCTCTGTATCTCTCTAAAAAGCCCATGAACCTTAGTCCTGCCTACCTTTGTCTTTGCCCAATCTCCAGGCCTCAGCATTTATTTAACCAATCAGAGTCAATTGAGTAACAGACAGCAAACAGGACCAATTAACATTTAGAATGCTTAACACCACCCCATCACTTGGGTGTCATTTTTCAGGTAGCATCCACTTTGCTTTTTGAGGTAGGGTCTCTCAGTAACCTGGGCTTTGTTGATTATGTAAAGTTGGTTGGCTAGTGAGTCACAGAGACCTGCCTGTCTCCATCTCTTCAGTGTTGGTTTACAAGTACTGATCTTAATACCTGGCTTTTTAAAGTAATTTGGAGCTAAGGTAAAATATTTGAGAAAGGCAGTGTTAACCCATGCCTTTAACTCCAGTAGAAAGAGGAGGATCACTATAGAGTTAATTGTCTTTTAAATTCTAGAGTTACAATGAACAGGGTGATAATGATGAACACCCTTAATCCCATCACTTGAGAGAGATACACCCTTAATTCCAACACAATGGAGACAGAAACATGCAGATCTCTGTGTTCAAGGCCAACCTGACACCAAGCATCTCCAAATAGAGAAAAACTTAGATCCAGGGGTGGTGGTGAACATCTTTAATCCCAAAAGTTGGGAGGTACATGCCTTTGTTCCCAATACTTAGAATGCAGAGGCAGGCACATAGGATTTGGAATGATTTAACTTTAAAGGTTACTCACAAAAGGCATGCTGAAATTCAAAGTAAATTATCCTTCAGGATCTCAAAATATATTTAAAGATATGTTTAGTTCCAAAAAATCAAAATAATTTATTTTTTAATTTCAATTGAGAAATAATCCTTTTTATATTGTCAAAAAACCCTATTTGCTCCAGGAAAAATATTACCTACAAAAATAAAAAAGCATCTCAGAGCTAGGATTAGGGCAGAGCTCTGTTCTTATCTTTCCAGGAGATTAAAAGCATCCATTTAAGGAGGCCAGGGACAACTGGACAACTGAAACCTCAGAAAAAAACAGATCAGACACCAAAGAAGACAAGTAGCCCAGATGATCCAGCCTTGCAGACTTCCTCAATAGCTGTTTCCTCAAAAATTTACTACCACAACAACTCAAAATCGCTAAGATTATTTAGCCCCACAGACTGTCCCTGCCAGAACTTCAGTAAAGCCCTGAAGTTCAGCTTCTGTCTATAAACTTCTTAGTATATTTAAATAGCTGGGCACAAAAGGACTGAACATCAAATGATTCTATTAACATGCTTAACCATTTTCCATTCTTATTTGGGCCTCAAACAGGTTTCCTATGTCCCAAATCTGCAGGAAGTAATTTTAAGGGAGTGATGTCCCATTCCCAGAAGGTGGGGTGAGTGATTCCTCCCCCTCCCCCTTTGGTCATTTGATGAGTTATGGATACTTGTTATTTAGTGGGAGAGGTTGCAAGTTGTTAAATGGTCTTGGTAAATAGTTTTAGGAGGTTAGACCCAGGGATTTCTCTATCTTTCTTTTCTGCATCCTTCTTTCTCTCCTATGTAGGGAGGAAAAGACGAGAAAAAATGAGATAGACATAATATAGGAATGATAAAGAAAAAGGGACAGATTATTGAATATGCTCTTATATCTTTGCATATTGATATAAAATTAAGATTATATTTGGCCACATTAGTATTGATCTTTGTATATTGATACAAAATTAAGATTACATTAGGCTACATTGGTATTGATCTTTGTATATTGATACAAAATTAAGGTTAACTCTTTTTAAGGTATTGTACCTAGGAAATGCTTAAAAATGAAATGTGAAGTTTTGGCCTTTTGCTAGCAACTGTCACAAATTGTTTAGGATAATTAAGAAATGCAAACTAATAGTCATTCAAGCATGTCATTTTGCTAGATACTAGGGTAGTCTATCACAGTTATTTTCTAAGTTAATCAGAAATCAAGTTGCTAAGGGACAAGGAACATTTGCTTATCCAAATATAAGCAGATAGACAGGCAGTCTTCAAAAACCTCAAGAGATCTGTAGAATATGGTATTCAAAGATGTTTTCTTAAGATTTTTTTTTGATATTGAGACATGTCAGCTCCTAATAGTACACCCTGTTCTACTCCAAGTAGATGATGAACATCGAAGAATCTCTAATCGGAGATGGTTGCATTAGTGGCAAGCCTGTCACTTGGCAAGAAAAATCCCTTGCTTCAACTGTAGACAGCATGCTGTCCAAAAAGGACAAAACTTGGAAACAGGTAAGCCAACAGCCTAGCTCTGCCAAGACAGGGTAGGCAAGTCCTTCATAATTCCTGCTTTACAATTAATGTCTGTCAGAGAAATGGGGCCAAATGGCTGAAGATTGATGCTCTATAATATATGGCGAGAAACTGGGAACTGTCCAGGCAGCCAGTTGTCTGTCATTTCTTAGTTTTGGAAGCTGCTGGCCCTGCACTTCATGTATAATCAGATATTTATCCCTCTCAGGTCTCTGATGTGGTTGAAGACTAGATAGTTATAGTCTCACAGTTAAGTTTTAAATTGTTTAGAAATTAAAAGGATATTTTAGATGTAAGAAGATGTTTTTAAGTCAGACGGGAGTGCAAACTTGTACAACCACTATGGAAATCAGTCTGGCGAAGTCTTAGAAAACTTGGAATAGCCCTACCTCCAGACCCAGCCATACCACTTCTGGGCATCCACCCAAATGATTCCTCACCAAACCATAAGGACATATCCTCATCTATGTTCATAGCAAGCCTTATTTGTAATAGCTATAAACTGGAAACAACCCAGATATCCCTCAACCTATGAATGAAGAAAAAAAATTATGGTACATTTACACAATGGAATACTACTATCAGAAACAAGGAAATCATGCAATTTGTAGTCAAATCAATGAAACTAGAAAAGCTCATCCTGAGTGAGCTAACCCAGACTCAGAAAGATGCACATGGCATCTACTCATTCATAATTGGATTTTAGCTGTTTAGTAGAGGATAACTATCCTACAACCAATACACCAAAAGGACCAGGAACATAGACTTTGTTACCTATTAAGTGGACAATTTGCCCTAGGGGTGCTACCATTTAAGCCCGCAGTACAAGAGGAAGCTCTTACCCCTCATATGAGTGTTGAACTGAGAGGGACTGATATGTAGGGACACTCCACATTGGAGGAGTGGGATGGTTGGGAGAGGGAGGAGAGGATGGGAGGGTGGAACTGGGAGGGGTGGAAGGAGGGCACTGTGATGGAGATATAACTTGAAGTAATAAATTAACAACAACAACAAAAAGAAATGCAAACTAATAGTTATTCAACCTTGTCATTTTTTAATGTACTAGCATAGTGTATCACAGATGTTTTTTAAGTTAATCAGAAATCAAGTTGCTAAGAGACACGGAACATTTGCTTATCCAAATATACAGAGATAGAGAGGTGGTCTTCAAAAACCTCAAGAGATCTGTAGAATATGACATTCAAAGATGTTTTCTTAACAAGACTTTTTTATATTGAGACCTGTCAGTTCCTGACAGCACCCCACATTGTATTCCAAGTAGGTGATGAGTAGTGAAGAATCTACATTTAGAGATGGCTGCATTAGTGACAAGCTTGTCACTGGGCAAGAGAAAGCCTTTGCTTCAACTGTACACAGAATGTTGTCTGAAAAGGTCACAATTTGGAAGCAGGTAAGTTGATAGCCTAGCTCTGCCAATACAGGGTAGGCAAGTCCTTCATAATTCCTGCTTTTCAATTAATGTCTGTCAGATAAACTTTCAGTTTTAAAATCTTCAAGTGTTTGAAACTCTCTCAGATACACCCATATGTTTGTCTCTGATGTGACTCTAGAGCAGTGGCTCTCAACCTTCCAAATGCTGCAACACTTTAATACAGTTCTTCATGTTGTCATGACCTCCATACTATGTTGCTACTTCATAACTGTAATTTTGCTACACTTGTGAATCATAATGTAAATACCTGATATGCAAGATATCTGTTATGCAACCTCCAAAGGGGTCAAGACCCACAGGTTGAGAACCTCTGCTTTAGATACTGTCAAGTTGTCAATCAATACTATCACAGTATCTCTTCAATGTCTGTTTTTAGCCCCATTGACTACACTTAAACATGGCTTATGGTATTATTATGGGAACATATTGGAGGGGAAGCAATACTATGGTATTTAAGAAGCCAGAAACATTCAGGGGCCAGGCTAACTCTTTTTATAACAACAATTTATTATTTAGAAAAGAAATAAAAGCTGAATGTGGTGGTGCTGTCCAGTCATTCTAGCTACTCAGAAATGTAAGGCAGGAGGATGTCGAATTCAAGGCCAGCTTGAACTACAAAGTGATTTCAAGGCCAGCCTAGGATTCACAATGAAATCTTGTCTTACCGGAAGTGATGAGTATTTAGTTAACATGTGTTAGACCTTAACCCTGGTACTATGGAGGTAGGGAAGAGAGAGGACTAGCAAAAGAAAGTTGAGGACCTCTTGGTGGTAGAGCACTCTCAGCATGCTCAAGGACCTGAGTTCTATCTTCAGCATACTGCTTTCCAAATGGTTAAGATAGCAGAAGTTGGCCTGGAATGGTGGTATACACTAAGACAGGAGGATTGTGACTTCAAGTGTACTTTGCAGTACATAAGAAGACTAACAGTCAGAAGCAAAAAGAGCGCTGTAATATAGCTTAGTGGTAGAGTACTTGCCTAATATGTGTGTGTGACATGGAGTTTAAACCCAGTATTGAAGGGTACTGAGGAGAGATATATAGATGGATAGATAGGTATATAGATAGACAGATAGGTGAATAGATGGATAGATGGATAGATGGATGAGAGGGGAAGGGGGAGGGGGGTGAAGAATGAGGAGGATAGGGGTGAGGCCACTATGTTGAAAAAATACAGGGATTTGAAAATTCTAAAAAATTTCTAGAAACGAGAAAACACAGGGATATAGTAACTGAGAATCTATCAATAGAGGAAAGATATAGTAATTTATCACCATTTTTTTGTTCTTAATAGTTTGAACTTAGCATATAAGGTGTTAGCTCTCACTGACATTTTCAAACAAAATATTTCTTAATGATTCCCCTTATCCCTCTCCCACTCTTTGCTGTCTCTTATCCCCGTTGTAATCTCCCCATTTTTCTTTCATGTCACATGTGGCCTTTGGGCCCTTCCCTCTCCTTCCTCATCACCCCTTATTACCCTCTCTTGATCTCTTTTAGAGATTTTTAGAATTTATTCACACTTATACATATAGTTTTTAAGATTTGCCCATATTGGTTGTATGTATACATGTATACATTATTGACTACGATCCACCTTTTAGGGAGAACAGGTATTTTTGTCTGCGTTTGGGTCACTTTGTTTGATATAATATCCATATCCATCAATCCCCTTGAAAAATTTCATGATTTTGATTTTCTTTAAACGAAGTTAAATTTCATTGTGTATATTTACCATATGTTTATTACCTACTTATGTATTGATGGGAATCTAGGCTGACTGGGTTTTCTTGCTTAAACAACCTTTCTGGAGTCAGTGAAAATGGTGCTGTTCTTGAAATGAGGGTGTCAGATCTCCTGGAGCTGAAATTACAAGCAGCTATACTTGTGGTACTTAAAAGATCACTCTGTGTTGCCTATCCACTTTGCTTTCCCTCTGTTATGCTGTAGTCACCAAGTTGGAAAAGCAAGCACCTGAGAAATCAGAAAGCAGAACTGGCTCTTTTCCCATTTGTCCTTTAAGCATACTTTCTGTGTATTCTTTCTCAGGACCTCTTCTTCCCAGAGTCTCACTTTCATTGTGTGGAATGGCAAGTCATACACAAGATTATGGAAGCATTTCACTCCTTTTTCTGTCTCATTCAGTGTCAGGAGGGAGGGAATGCTCTTAAGTCTGTGGGTTTGTGCAGACCTGCAGAACACAGATATGCTCAGCTGTGCAGAAGGCAGCCCCTGCTTTCTTTGCTCTGGTATAATAGAAATATAAGACCTTGCCAAGGGAAGTGCATTGGTCCCATTTCCTATATGTTTCAATTAGACTTTGTATTTACTTCACCAAATAAAAATTAAATATTGATCCTGCAGTGTGAGTTTCAGGGGAGTGTGTGTCCCATGTATAGTAAAGGTTACACATAAATTAAGGGAGATGAAAGGTGGATCTCTCACCAAAGCAAGATCAAAACTTAAACAGCCACAGGTTTTATTGTTGAAAAGAAATCCTGAACACTGAGTTGTACTCCCACAGAACAACTTCATTAGAATCAATAACTTTGCTCATTACTAACAATAAAGTGGCAGTTTATCTAAGCAAGAAATCTACTGTGTGAACTAAAGCTTCCATGCTTTATACAGTAGTTCTTCATGTTTATCTCTAAGTTTCCCCTGTTCAGCTAAAATATAGCATAACTTCCTGAAGCTACACCCTATGCACTAGGAATTTAAAAGGGCCATTTTACCAGTAGGCATTGCTCACTGTTTAATCCAGTGTTTGCATAGAGAGCTGCAGAAGATATGACATGCAGTAGTGTGTGTGAGGTTATTGCTGAGTCTGTATTTACGAGCATGAGCATACTTTTCAACTGGAAGGAAGCTCCTGATGGTTTTTCATATTCTATATTCCCACCATAAAGGCTCCCTGGTAGAAGAACACTAGTGATAATCTCTTGAGGACTCTTGTCATTTCCAGTGATGTGTCTGTTATTCCATGGAAGAAGGTGCTTGAGGAGAAATTGACAGTTGACTATACTTACAAGTCATAGTTATAACTGGTTATGGAAAAATAGTTACTCTAGGACCTGGGGAGATGGCTCACTTGATAAAGTTCTTGCTGTGCAAGCACAAGAACCAGAGTTTGATTCTAAACTTTTATGTAAGAAGCCAGAAGTGATGGCATGTTCTTCTCATCCTACTGCTGGGTGATAGTGTGATGGGTACAGAGACAGGAGGATCCTGAGGGCTTGCTGACAAGCCAGTTTAGCCTATTTGGAATAGTCCAGTCCACTGAGAAACCTTTTTTTTTTCAAAAAAAAAAAATAAAGTGGAGGGTATCTGGGGAATGGTACCTGGTGTTGAACTCTGACCTCCACATGTGTATGCATACACATGTATATGCACATGCACACACTTTTGCACTCATACTTGTGCAAACAGGCACATGCACACCCCTGACAATAAATTACTAACTAACTAACTAACTAACTAACTAACTAACTAACCAACTAATAACTGAGCTATAACTACAGAAATTCACCAATCTGTTAAATGAGGCAAAATATGCACACTAGCAACTTTTTGTATCACTCTGACCAAAGTATCTGACAGAACCAACTTAAGGGAGGAAAGATTCATCTTAGTTTATTGTTTTGGAGGGTTCACCCCATGGCTACTTGGCTACCTGAGTTTGAAAAGAACATCATAGCAGCAGACTCATGTGGTACAGGAGGGCTGTTAACTTCCTGATAGACCAGGAAGCACATTGGAAGACAGGAAGTGATCAGAGATAATGTAAACCCAAGGATGTGGTTGCACTGACCTATTTCCTCCAGTTTGGTTCCACATAGTTAATTTCCAAAAATGTCACTATCAGCTGAAGACTAAACTTCAAATCATGAGTCTACGTGAGACATTGCTTAGTCAAACTACAACAATAAGATAACATAGCTGGGATGGCATATCTGTAACTAGATCAAGTAAGAGGACATCATTTCTTCCAGGTAAACTTGCCATCTCAGAGCTACCAAGTCTTGTGAGTAGAAAACCACTCACGTACTATTTTGTGGTTAGAATGTAAAATATCTCCCACAGACTCATGCATTTGAAAATTTGGTTCCCAGCTGGTGGTGCTGTTTGGACAGGCTGAGGAACCATTAAGAGGTTGAGCCTTCCTGGAGGTCACTGGGTACAGATCAGATGTTGAGACATTATAGCTCAACTGCACTTCCTTTTTACTTTCTGCCTTTTATTACTTGATGTGATATGACCTATGCTCCAGCTGCCATGCCTTCTGTGCCTGAAGTAATATCTTCCCTGCCTTGCAGGAATGATCCTCTAGAACTGTAAGCCAGTATAAACTCTTTCTCCCTTAAGATTACGTTATCTACTGTTGGGCTATAGTGTGAGGGCCACAGAGAGAAGAGGATCCTGGGGACTTGTAACAGGACAAGAAACCAATGCATATATCATGTCACTATTTTAGGGCAAGTATTCATCTCTAAGTAGCAAGTCAAGAAAATTTCCTCTTGCTAGGCTCCTCTCAGTTCTTGATGGAATAACACAGAGATATAGAATTCCCAGTCCCATCCTTGGCCAGAGAACCATCACAGACCCATGCAGCAGGAGAGGTAATAAACAGAGCTTATCCGGTTTCTTCCACAGCAACCTGGCAAAAGGAATATCTTCCCAGGGAATTGATGAGGACAGACCATAGCCATTGTACCAGCATAGATTCATTTTAAAGATTTGGTTTTATTATATTAACTTTTATATGTTTTGTTATGTTTATATATGTTTGTGTGTAGTTTAAGTATATATGGGTGCTGTGCCTTTGGATGTCAGAAGAGGATGTGAGCTCCCTGATGTGGGTGCTATGAACTGATCTCAGGTTCTCTGCAAAAGCAACAAGTGCTCTTAGATACTAAAGCCATCTCTTCAACCCCGGAGATATCCATTTGGTCATGGTTAAAAGAAATTGTATGCATTTTGAGAAATAAAGACAAATTTACTTCTTAGTAACTATAGTCATGACACCTGTGTGCAGTAAGGATGTGTTGAAGGACTTTCCATGCAAACCACAGTGCTTACAGTGCTCAACACACCTGTGGCTTTTCTGTTCTTTCCCTCTCATTCCTGGAGATTACCTGCATGTCATGTTGAGACACTGCAGGGATTGGTTCTTAAAGTCTGCAGCCTCTGGTGTTGAAACTAACTTGTGACAGCTTATGTAAATAGAAGACAAACAAAAAGATGAATTTTGTGAAAGATGAAT
This sequence comes from Lophiomys imhausi, assembly GCA_907164525.1. Classification (NCBI taxonomy): domain Eukaryota; kingdom Metazoa; phylum Chordata; class Mammalia; order Rodentia; family Muridae; genus Lophiomys; species Lophiomys imhausi. The sequence continues at coordinate 517,936 of CAJQZJ010037392.1, read as the reverse complement.
TTTCTAAATATAGTAAAGAATGAGGGAGTGCTTCACCAAACTCAAGACATTTGTCTCTTTGATAGCAGATGTATCTCTGCTTTTCATATATTTTTTGGTTGTGAGTCTAGCCTTTTACGGCTGAGCCATCTCTCTAGCCCCTCTGCTTTTCTATAATCCACCTCCCTGGTATTCTCATCTACATACTGGAAAAGTGTGCTGATTTATAGCTTTCTTTGTTACTATAAAAACATCATGAAATGCTTCCTTGTTGGAACAGGATACTGGGGTAACCTGAATCTGTGTTCCTGGGCCATGATCACTCACAATTGGCTTTAGAATATATGATCTCTTATCTCCGTTTAGATGAGAGCTTTGTTTTTCTGACAGACACATCCCATCTTTCTAAATACTATCAGCAAATCAGGGCTGTGCCAACAGTGCAAGTCAGGGATTAGTCTGTTTATGCTGCTACTCAGCAGTTTTCCAAGCCATTCAAAGAAAGCCTGGGATAAATGTGTCTCCGTGGTCCCCCACTGAGTAAATGAATCCTTTAAGCTTCTGCAATTCGTTATATACTACAAAAATATTCTGGGAAGAATATATGAAGAGAGGAAAGTTATGAAGTCAATCTTTGGAAACATAGTCTAGAAGAAATTTTAAAAGGATGACCATTGTGGTTACCAGTAATAGAGTTCAACAGCTAACTGCTAGAGAAAGAAAGGTTTTCATTTTTAGCCATTCTCTATCATAGTTTAATGTCAAATTTCTTCTTTTGCATGACAAAGACATTGACTTTGTTTAGGAGTTCAGCCCTGACTCCTTGGTGTGCAGAATTCAGATATGCTTCCTTTAGGGGACAAGAAGGAGTAAGGAAGGGGGTGATAAGATTGAATACATTATGCATCTGTATGAAAATGCATAATGAAATTCATTACTACATGTAATTATGTATGCTAATAGACATTTAAAATATGCTTTCTTCTAACACTGGAAAATGACAAAAATGACACATTCATGTATATGGAACAAGACTCACTGACCGGCACTGTTACTGGCCAAAGAGGATCTATTATACCTCAAGTTGATTTAGTAATATTCCGAGATTCGCACTGATGTCCCTCAATTCAAAACAACAACAACAAAAAATATTCCAGACACAGTGGTCCAAGAAATATTGAGTTCATTGTTCAAATGCTGCCAGGATTGATGTTTCAGTACTTTAGACTTTCCCCTTATGGTAATGGAATGGCTGCTGACATCCACATATAAAAATTTCAGGTGTAAATATCAAGAACTGGGGTGGGAGCTGTGAGACTTTCTTCCAGATTTTTCTATTTTCAGTCAAGGGAGAATATTGATTTTTTTTAGACCTACATTCTGCTTTTATTGACATACTCCACGATTTTGTCTCAACTCCCACTAGATGTAATTGCACCAATTACATATCTTTTCTCTTGATTTTTCTTTAGGTGTCTTTATTACATTCCCTCATTGACTTAAAAAAATCATCTTTGGTGGTTGGAATAATAGTCCTGTATATGTCCAAATGGCAATCCATGGAGCCTGTGAGTATGTTCCCTTGTATTGCAGGTGAGGTTATTCTAAGGATGTCTCTCAAATTTAGCATGCATTAATTCTATAAACTAGTTTATTTCATGATGGCATTTTCTTAATTGCACATTAAGTACATTTATCTGGTTCTTCTCTTGTTTGTTTGTGTATATGTGGGGCACGTGGGCATGTGTGAGTAGACCAGAGGAGAATCCTGGTGACCTGCCCTATCATTTTGTGTCTCATTCCTTTCAGACAGGGGTTTTCATTGAACTGGAGCTAGGTTGGTCTCCAGAAGGCCCCAGTGATTCCTCCTGTTTCTGCTTGGGTTACAGGCTCATGTGTAGCCATCGCTTGTTTTTTATGTTGGTGCTGGGATTTGAACCCAGGTTCTCATGCTTCCACAGCAAGTACTTTTGTCCAACCATTCCCATAGCCCTGTTCCCCATGACTGTCTCTTTCCTCTTCCCCATGGTCCTCTTCTTCCTCTCTTCAGCCCCTTTTGTGATTTCAGGTCTTTTTTTATTTTTGTGTTCCACAGATGAAACATACGATACTTGTCTATCTGAGTCTGTCTCTTGCTCCTCAACATTATATTCTCTATCTCTAGCTATTTTCCTGAAAATCATAGAATTTATTTCTTTGTGCTTGAATAAAACTCTTCTGTATTTATCCATTTGTCGACTATTGGAATGCCCAAGCTGTGTCCATGTCTTGGTTATTGCTATGAGCACAGCAGCTAGAAACACAGGTGTTCAGGAGTCTCTGTGGTGTGATGATTTAACGTCTTCAAGGCACAGACCTATGTGTGGTAGTGCTTCATTATATGGGAGTTATCATTTTAACATTTTTTGAGAAACATACATACTTATTTCCACAGTGTAATCATAAGTTGTTGAGAAAAGGATATTACTTTGAACCATCTGCATGGGTCCTGTGTGCATTCAGAGTTTTGTTATTTATTTATTTGTTATGTGTATGCACATGCATGCATGTGAGTGTATTTGTATACAAAGTGTGTGTGCATTTTCATGTGCATGTGGAGGCCAGAAGACAAACTCACATGTTGTTTCCCATAAGCTGTCCACCTCTCCCTCTCCTCCTTCATCTTTCTCCCTCCCTCCTTCCTTCCCTTTCTCTCTATTTCCCTCCTTCCATTCATCCCCCTCTCTGATACAGGCTCTTTTTAAGCCAAGACTGGCTGGCTTAAACTCATGATACAGTAGGAGATGACATTGAACTTCTTATCCTCCTGCCTCTCCCTCATGACTACTTGGATTACTGGTGTGTGCCACCATTACCTGTTTATATAATGCTGGGTGTGGAGCAAGGCTTTGTGCATGATGGATTGGCACTCTACTACCTGAACCATATTTCTAGCCCCACCTTATTTGGAGGCAGGTCTCTGACTATTCAGGAGCTTTCTGATTGTATTAGTCTGACTTGTCAGGGAGGCAAATAATTGACTTGTTTTTGCCTCTGCAGTACTGAGATTACAAGTAAACATAGTTGCTGTGAGCTCATGTGTGCAACAACCCTCTCATGTATGAAAAAGTGTGTTTCAGTAGTCTTCCCTGGCCTCTGGTTCTTAGAATCTTTGTTCCCTCTTCTATAATGATCCCTGAGCATTTTGGGGAGGGCAAGTGATACCCATGTCCCATTTAGGGCTGAGAAGAAGAATGTTGAGTTTTGCAAGTAAGACATATCTCTTAATGTTCTGCTATCTATCTATCTATCTATCTATCTATCTATCTATCTATCTATCTATCTCTATCCACTTACCCATTTATCTATTATGTATTTATTCATCATCTGTCTATCCAATTAACTGACATCACTCTATACAAGTACCATCTATATATCTTTCATCTAAATATCTGTTTCATCTATCTATCTATCTATCTATCTATCTATCTATCTATCTATCATCTATCTATCATCTATCTATCTATCTATCTATCTATCTATCTATCTATCTATCTATC
>CAJQZJ010037392.1:478757-514408 GCA_907164525.1 Lophiomys imhausi | reverse complement strand
ATCTATCTATCTATCTATCTATCTATCTATCTATCTATCTATCTATCTATCTATCTATCTCTATCTACCCACTAACTCACTTATCTATTATGTATTTATTCATAATCTGCCTACCCATTTAACTAGCATGAGTCTGTACAGTTATAATCTATATATCTTTCATCTATATATGTTTCATCTATCTGTCTGTCTGCCTGCCTACCTGCCTGTCTGTCTATCATCTATTTGCCTCCTTATCATTTATCTGTCTATCATCCATCTCTCTTCCTTGTCTTCTCATCTCCAGGCTCTTTTTCCTTTCTCCCATCTCTCTTCTCTATGACTTCCTCCCTTCCCATATCCCTTTCTCTCTCTCCTTTTTCTTCTCTCCTCTTCTATCTCCTCTCTTTCTCTCCCTCTCCACTGGAGTTTGGCAGGTGTTAGTTTAAACCTTTCACTTAAGTACAGCTTTTATTACTGTGAAACACATTCCACTTTGAACACTTCAATATGTTACTCTGTTTGAAATAATGCCAATGTCTTCTTACTTTCTGCTCCCACTGTACAGATCCTTAATCGCCTCCAGACACTGCAGTAATTCTTCTTCTTGACTGAACTTAGCGGACCATGTTTTTGTACACATTGGTTCCATCTATTCCCCCTCATCCTGTCTCTGGTACTTTCTGAGATATGAACTGAGTAATTTTACAAAGCCCAGCTGAGTGGAGATTGGAATGCTTCTATGCAACCTCTCTTCAGGAGCAAAGCTATCTGCACCACTGCTCCACTGCTTATCCAAGTGCTTTGGAGGAAGGCTTAATTCAGTCTTTGTTGTTTAATTGTTCTTCATTTTAGCAGTGCTAGGCACCAAACCCGTTATCTCTGGCATGCAAAGCTAGCAGTTCTGGCACAAGTTATGCCCAAGCCATCAGTGTTTAATTTAAATGACTGTCTTGGGGATATCAGGATAGACTTAGGTGAGGGGCATCCAACAGTACACATCTGACCAGTGTTAGTGCAATAGCAGCTCCCCTGTGCATAAAGAAAATGAAATTGTTTCTCAAAATTTGGCAGACCTTCTTTCTTTTTTCCTTTCTTTTTTTTCTGATTTGTATATATGTGTGCATATGTGTGTGATTGGGTGTGTGTTGGGTATATGTGTATACATATATATGGAAGACAGCAGCCATCAGGTATGATTTCTCATGCACCATCCACCTTGCTTTTTGTATAGAGCCTCTCATTCCTAATTCTGGGGGTAGAGATGTCCCCAAGTAGGCAGTCTAGCTGGCTAGCAAGTAACAGAGGTCCACCTGTCTCCACCTCCTTAAAACTGAAATTACAAGTGGATGTTGCCATGTGTGGCCCTTTAAAATGTGGGTGCTGGGGATGGAACGCAGTTCTTTGTACATGTAAGGCAAGCACTTGACTAGCTGAATTGTCTTCTGGCTTTACCTGGCTTCCTGGATGACTGTAATAAGCTGCTCATGCTATGGCAATGCTTTGTGTAGGCTGCATTCAGCAGAGACATTGTGCGTGCCCACTGGTGCCACTTGCTTTGTGTCTAGGAACTGCCAGCTGTTGTGAACAAGGGAGTGGTGGTTGTTGATAACTTTTGGAAGTATATTCTAGATTGTGACCACTCATACAACTTTATTATGTTCATATTTCATTATAGATTGATTCAGTAAAAATCTGGGCTCTGGGACAACTGAGATATGACTTCCATTTGGGATTTTAATGAGCTTATATGGGATTTATGAGCATGCACTAAAAAGTTCATCCATAAACCATGTGTAGTTGAACTTTGCAAGGGGCCACCTGGGGCTGGATGTATCCTAGGCCACATTGACATACATCCTCTGTGGTGGTTTTCATTATGCTGTTAGGAACCGATAATGAAAGAACAAAACCAGAGCAGAATAAGCCCTGCAGACCATGGCAGACCTCACAGTTGCAGGCAAAAGACATAACAGCAGTGATTTCAAGCTCACTTTGAATCAAGTAGAATAATATGCAAGGCTTCTTTGAGGCTGGAATGACCTTGTAATTCCAAGGAGTAAGTTTATGCCTGTCTATCACATGGCTCTATTCCACATCCTCCCACCCAGTTCCTTATATTACAGTGTGGATTAAATTGTGTCTATCCCCTAGAGTGTATGTCAATGTACCAACTCCACTTTATTGGAAGCAGTTTTTCCAGAGATAATCAAGTTAAACTAAGTCATTTGTGTGGGTCTTTATTCAATGTGAATCATGCCCTTATGAAAAGGGGACTCCAGAGATACAGATGCAGAAGGAAGAGGGTATTCAGAGATTCATAGAACACAGAGACAATTTTGAAGATAGAGATAGGCTCTGAATTGAACTTATGCATGCATCCCTGTGGACAGACTAGTTCTGAGAGTTGAGGATTTAGAGTTCTGGCCTACCAAGGGAAGGCCCTAGATTCCCATGCTCGGCTCTGAGAGAAAAGACTGAAGGAAGACCAAAAGAAAAAGGGAAAAAAAAGCCTAGTCTGCAGAATAGTGAGGTGAGAAGTAACCAGTGTGTAGCACTTTTCTACAGCAGCCATTATTGACTAATACATTGTGGATTTTCCATCTCTGTGAATAGTTGGTTTTAGTATGGAATGTACCTTAATTAGGATTACTATTGCTGTGATGAAACACCATGACCAAAAGCAAGTTGGGGGAAGAAGGGTTTATTCTGCTTACTCTTCCACATCACTGTTCATCATTGAAGGAAGTCAGCACAGGAACTAAAGTAGGGCAGGAACCTTTAGGCAGGAGCTGATGTAGAGGCCTTGAAGGGATACTGCTTACTGGCTTGTTCCCATGGCTTGCTCAACCTGCTTGCCTATAGAAGCCAGAACCACCAGCTCAGGGATGGTACCACCTGTAAAAGACTGGGCCCTCCCGCATTGATCACTAATTTTAAAAGTGCCCTAGAGGTCTGACTACAGCCCCATCTTATGGAGGCATGTTCTTAATAGGGGTTCCTTCCTCTCAGATGACTTTAGTTTTTGTCAAGTTGATATAAAATTATCCAGCACAGACTGCCTGTGCCATTTCCTCCCCTGCTGGTGACATACATTTAAATAGCTGAGGAGTGATTGTGTTGGATAGCAGATAGACAGATAAAGGCTAAGTGTATTGTTTCTATATCTCTGCATAACAAATTATACCCAAACTTAGCAATACAAAGTACAATCCATTTAGTTGATAATAATTAACATTTGTTAAGCATATATTTGTTATCTCTCCATTTCTATAGGTCGGAGTCAGCTTATCTAGGTTTTCTGGCTCTGTTCCCCACAGTCTGTAGTCAAAGGATTCACTTGGAAAATCTCCAGGCCCAGCTTGTTCATGTGACTGATCGCAGGGTCATGTTCCCTTTTCCTCACTTCTGCTTTGTTGTTCTAAATCAGTGGCCAAGCCACAATTACTTCAAAGCCTTTTCCATTCTTTCTCTCTTTTACAAAAAAAAATTAAAAATTCACTGTGACTCACTTATAGTGTGCATTATATTTGTAGGAATTTTCCCAGGGGTTCCTGCAAACTCATGAATTTGCTAGATCACTGTCTTTCTGAACATAAGTCTCCTCTTTTCAAATATTTCTGCCAAATTCTCTTTCTTCTTTCTTTGAGGACTGTGAGAAATCCAGTTAGTCAATATAGTCGACCTTGTCTTGTGTATGTGCATGTGTGTGCGTGTGTATGTGTAAGTGTTCATGTTTGTATGTACATCAATGTGCACATGCACGTGGAGGTCACAGGTGGATGTTGAGTGGTTTTCAGTTTCTACCTTATTTTTTGAGACAGAGTCTCTCTTCTCTAAAGCTGGAGCTCATGGATTTGGCTAGATTTGCTAGCCAGTGAGTCCTAGTTATCACCCTGTCTCTACCTCCCCAGCTCTGCGGCACCTAGCTTTGTACATGGGTACTGGGGATCTGAGTTTAGGTCTTCCTACTACTTTGGCAAAACTGTTACAGGCTGAGCCTTTGTCTAGCCCCTAGTCAACCTTCTCTACTTTCTGTGGTTTTCCCCATCCCTGTCCCTGTTACTCTACTCCTTTGATACTGTGCTACATTGCAAGGAACACAAGCCCTACTTTCATGTTTAACTAATCCTTTCTTCGGCTGTATTGTAATTTGTTATTAAATAAACTCATCTACTGCATTTAACTTTGTGATTATTTTATTTCCACTTATTTCTGGTTCATTTCAACTCTAGTAGGTTAATTTTTATAGTACATTATTACATTTTATGAATTTCAACATGATAAATTTGTTTTACATTCAGAGTCTGTTAATTTCAGTATGTGAAAGTTTTGCAGGTCTGTTGTTTCTGTCTCTTACTGATTTTCTTGTATGCTTACTAATTTCTTTTGCTGGCGAAATATGCTTTTTCTGGGAAAAGTATTTTGAGTCTCTAAGGCTTGAGGGGGTGTTCATTCCACAGAGAGAAATGAGCCTTGCTCTGCCAGACACCAGATGGTATTGCTGCACAAAATGTGTATAGCCTTTCTGCAATAAGTATGGAAATTAAGAGTGACATTTGAAAAATTTTGTAGTAAATTAGCTTTGCCATAGCACCAATGTGCAATATTTGTCTTTTTTCATAACATTTTTTCAGGAATTCATTTTTATTATATTTTACCAAAGTTTGAGAGTTTCTATGGATTGAAAATGAAACAGACAGCCCAGCTTCTCAGCACAGGTAATTTTATATGCATCGTTTTTGAGCTAAATTGATAGTTTAGCATATTTTAGGATTCCCAAATGCTTTGAATTTGGAGTATAAATACATTTGTGTACCACTTTATATTACAGCTTCTCAACATATATTCTTTCATTTTTTTAACTTTGGGTATGAGTGTAGTTAGTATATCTGTATGGTGCATGGCATGTCTGTGTGTGCATGTGTGTATGTGTCTTTGTGTGTGAAAACCATAAGAGTTCATTAGGTGGTCCTGTTTGATCACTTTCTACTTTGTTGCCTTGAGACAAGCTCTCTCATTGAACCCTAACCTCACTCTTTTTCTGGCTTGACTTATAGCCAGCATCCCTGTCTCCACTCCCTACAGTGTTTGGGTTATAGGTGTCCCACCATTCTTATGACTCAGACTCAGGTCCTCATGCTTGTGCAGAAGCACTCCTTTATATTGAGCCAGGCCCGCAGCCCCTTTACTGATTTCTAAATGCCTATGAAAGTATTGCAGTAGTTCCTTCATAGCACATGAGTTTATTTTGTCTGAGACTTACTCTGAAGGTGTTACTTGTTACGTCTTACAGCATCTAGGTAGAAGGCTCTGTTATTAGATTTCCCACCTTGGATAAACTCTGGGTTTGGTCACTTCCCTCCTGCATCCTGTCATGAGCCAGAAACTAAATTCACCACATTGACCAAATGGTTTTAGAGAAAAATGTCTTTGGTGCCCTTTCTTGATTCTTAGCTTCTCTTTTAATTTGACTAGATAAATTCACACTGTTTTGGAGCCCTTTGATATTAAAATGTGCACGTATGTCTGTATCTACGTTTTTTAAATAAATGAAATAGTTTTGGTAGGGTAGTAAAGAACACATTTGGGCACACAGATAAATGGAGCAGAACGTGACCCCCAAACTAGCCTTCTATGTCCAATATTTGTGGTCTTCTTATTGCCCTGAACTTCAACTTCTGCTTTCTTTTAAAAGGGTGACAATCTGTGGGTGATTACTGCTCAGCTTACATGGAATTCATAACAGAAAGACTACAAAATAATGTCAAAGTAACAATGTGCACAGTTTCCATATATTTTTCTTTATGTTTTCATACAATATGTTTTGATCATGTTTTCTCTCACCCAACTCCTCTCAGATCCTCCCTACCTCCCTACCCATACAATGTCATGCTCTTTCTCTCTATATATATAACATAATCTAAGCAATCAAATAAACACTCCCTAAAACAAAACTGACCCAAAACTCCAATAAGACAAAAATTCCCAAGAAAAGTAAACTGACCTCCTTCCCCCCAAAAAGAAACCCCTCAAATACATGGAATCCCATGTTGGCCAACTATACCTGGGAATGGGATGTTACTGATATGCTCAGTGACACTCTATTGGAGAAAACAGATTTTTCCTTTGTCAGCACATAACAATTGTGGATAAATTCTTGGTTGATGTGGGACTATGTATACATTCCCCTCTCTCAGTGATAGGATCCAATCTGACTTGAACCTGTGCAGGTCCTATGCATGTTGCTATAGTCTCTGTGAGTTCATATGTGCATCAGTCCTGTTGTATATTGTGGCTCTCCCCTTTTCTCAAGGACTGTTGGTCATCAGTCCATGAGGATGAGGGGAAAAGTAGATGGGGGAGCAGGGTTCAGACAGCCTTGAGTACAATGGATTAACAATCCAGGATCATCTTCAGTGAGGCAGTTCAACCTCATTCAGGGTTAAAGGGGGTTATATAAAACTTTGGGGAGTGAGTGAGGGTTCCTGGGGTGAATGTACATCACTGGCTGGGAGCTGAAGGTACTGGGATGCCTCATTTGAATGGAGAGGCATTCCAGGAATCTCGGGTGCTTGCTGGGCAGGTTTCTTATTGGGAGAAAGGAAGTTGAACCTGTAATTTCCGTAAGGACTTTGTGATGTTCCTCAGATAGAGGGTATGGGGGTTCTGGCTCCCCAGATAAGGTCAGGTAGAAAAGAGGAAGACCCACTGAGAAAGAGAATCCTCCTTTTAGCACCAAGCTCAGAGCTTTCTGGTCATGGTTGACTTTGATCTTAGCAGCAGGGTTTCCCAACAGTGTATGGAAGACATTGTTTTCTTAGAGTTATCCATCACCATCAGCTCTTACAACTTTTTCTCTTCCTCTTTTGCTTATGTCCCTGATCCTTGAAGGGAGGTCTTTGAGGGTAGAGGTTTGATAAATACATCCCATTTATGACTAAGTGCTCCAAAGTCTCTCACTATCTGTACTTTGCCCAGCTGTGGATTTCTTTGTTAATTCCCATCTATTGCAATAAGAAGCTTTTCTGATGAGAGTTGATTGAGCTATAGGTTTAGCAACATGTCATTAAAAGTTATTTTATTGCTACATTCCTTTAGCAGAATAATATCAGTAGGCTTTTCCCCTGGGCACGTGGCCTATCCAGTCTCAGGTTCTTGGACACTTTAGTATGGGTTCCATCTCATGTAGAGGAGCTTAAATCCAATTTTGAAAGTAATTTGTGAATCCCATAATGTTTGTGCCACGACTGCACCAGTATATTCTTATAGGCAAGTCACTCTTTTAGGTTGCAAGGTTTGTTGCTGGGAGATATTGATGGTTAACTCTCTCCACTGGTGGCATTGCAGAGTACCTTCCAGCAGGATGAATGCTAGTCAGTTGGGGTGGAGCTTCTTCCTGGGTACCAGCTCAACTTCTCTCTGTTTGATAACATAAATGTTGTCCTCAGCAATAGGGCTTTACTATCATTTTTTGGAGACCAGTCAATATCCTTTACAGCAGCATGAGATATCTGAGGGTTTCCAGGTGCCCCTTTGGCTTGATTGGATGTTACCCATTACTGGAACTGGAGGTTTCACTTGTTGTTCAGAGATGTCTAGGTGCGGCTTTTACTCCCCTGTTATTTGGTGATTCCATTTAGACTTATTTCATATAAGTATATATATTAAGAAGTTTCTACTGAAGTAGTTTTCCATATGTCCCCTTCAAATGGCTCTTAGTTTTAGCTGTCCCTCCTCATATTCCGTCCCTTACACTCTTCTTCCCTCCCTCTCCCTATTTGATTCTCCAGTTCAAGTTTCCTTTCTGAATTTCCATAACTCTATATTCTATTTCCTGTTCCTTGGGAGATCCTCCCATCCCATAAATCCCTTAGTCTATACCTAGTATCTGTAGTTCTATAGATTGTAGGATGCCCATTGAAGGCTTAAGAGCTAATATCCACATATAAGGAAACAAAATATTTGTCATTTTGGGCTTTGGCTACCTCACTCATGGTGACTTTTCTAGCCCATCTATTACCTGTGAATTATGTGATTTAATTTGTAAGACTTGCATAATACTTCATTGTGTATATGTATCACATTTCCATTATCTATTTATCACTTAATGGGCATTTAGGTTGTTTCGAATTAATGGTTATTGTGAATGTAGTGCCAATGAACATGGATGAACAAGATTCACTATAGTATAATGTAGAGTCCTTTGGGTATATACCCAAGAATGGTATATTTGGATATTGAGGTAGATCTAGTCCCATGTTCATGAAGAACTTCCACACTCCATAGTGGTCATACAAGTTTGTAGTCCCATCAGAAACAAATACATGTGTTCTCCATTCACCAAATCACTGACAGCACATGCTGCCATCTGTTTTATTGATCTTGGCTATTCTGGATGAAGTATCTCAAAGTAGTTTTAATTTACATATACCCAATGTCTATGAATTTTGAAATTTTCTTTTAAGAGTTTCTCAGTCATTTGTATTTCATCCTTTGAAAATGCTTTGTTTAGTTCTGTACTTCATTTTTATTGTAATGCTAGCATGTATTTCAGATGAAATATAAATATTTTCAAAACCCCAATTTTAAAAAATTGCATACATTTAGGTGTAAAATGTAATATTCAGTTACATTTGGTAGAATGATTACTGTAGCCTATGAAACTGGCATGTTCATTAGAAAACTCGGTTACTTTTGCTTGTGGTAAGGGCACCTGTTACCTATTAGTTCCCAGGGGGAAGGGAAGGAAGACTTGAGGTATGCACTAAAGAACACAAAATTGAGCCTAGGAAGATGGCTTGGTAGGTAAAAGCACTTGCTGTATGATCCTGAGTACCTGAGCTTCAGTTCCTTGGATCATTATAAGAAGCTGGTTGTGTCTGCACATGCCTGTAATCCCAGCATTGTGGCAGCTTTGATAGCTGTCCAAAGACAAGATGATTGCTGGAGCTTGCTGGTTGTTAGAATAGCCCTAGGGTTAGTAAGAGTCACTTTCTGAGGATTAAGGATGTTGAGCATTTCTTCAAGTGTCTCTCGGCCATTAGCCAGTGATTCCTTCCTTGTGAATTCTCGGTTTAGCTCTGTTCCCCATTTTTTGATTGGATTATTTGGTTTTTTGCTATTTAATTTCTTTAGTTCTTTGTAAATTATGGATATTAGCCCTCTGTTGGATGTGGAGTTGGTAAAGATCTTTTCCCAATCTGTAGGCTGCATTTTGTTCAAATGACAGTGTCCTTTGCCTTACAGAAGCTTTCCAGTTTCATGAGGTCCCATTTATTGATTCTTGGTCTTACAGCCTGAGCTATTGGTGTTCTGTTCAGGAAGTTGTCACCTGTGCTGATGAGTTTAAGGGTTTTCCCTACTTTCTCTTCTAATAAATTTAGTGTGTCAGGCCTTATGTTAAGGTCTTTGATCCACTTGGACTTAAGTTTTGTGCAGGGTGATAAGAATGGGTCTATTGGCATTCTTTTACATGACATCCAGTTAGACCAGCACCATTTGTTGAAGATGCTGTCATTTTTCCATTGTATGGTTTTGCCTTCTTTGTCAAAAATTAAGGGACCATAGTGAGTAGGTTCATTTCTGGGTCTTCAATTTGATTCCATTGATCTACTGGTCTGTTTCTATACCAGTACCGTGCTAGTTTTATTCCTATTGCTCTGTAGTATAGCTTGAAATCTGGGATGGTGACACCTCCTAACCTCAAATGCAACTCAAGACAACTCTGAGATTCCATCTCATAACCTGTCAGAATGGCTAAGATCAAAAACTCAAATGACAGCACATGCTGGTGAGGTTGTGGAGAAAGGGGAACACTCCTCCATTACTGGTGGGAGTGCAAACTTGTACAAGCACTATGGAAAGCAGTCTGGTGATATCTTAAAAAACTTGGAATAGCCCTACCTCAAGACCTAGCCATAGTCCTTCTGGGTATCCACCCAAAGGATCCACCAAACCACAAGCACATATCCTAATCTATGTTCATAGCAGCCTTATGTGTAATAGCTAGAAACTGGAAACAAATGAGATGTCCCTCAACTGACAAATGGATAAAAAAAAATTGTGGTACATTTACACAATGGAATACTACTCAGCTATCCGAAACAAGGATATCATGCAATTTGCAGCCAAATGGATGTAACTAGAAAAGCTCATCCTGAGTGAGATAACCCAGACTCAGAAAGATTCACATGGCATCTATTCACTTATAATTGGATTTTAGTCATATAGTACAGAATAACTATCCTACAACTAATACACCAAAAGGAATCAGAACATAGACCTTGTTACCTGTTAGTGGGACACTTTGCCCTAATAGAGTTTCCATATAGGCCCCCAGTGCAAGAGGAAGCTCTTAACACACATATAACTGTTGAACTGAGAGGGGTTGATATGTAGGGACACTCCACTCTGGAGGAGTAGGATAGGAAGGAGAAAGGAGAGGGGGTAGAGGGTGGAAGGGTGGGACTGGCAGGGGTGGAAAGAGGGCACTGTGATGGAGATGTAACTTGAAGTAATAAATAAACATAAAAAGGACAAAAGAATTATGGGATATGCTTTGTAACTCAGTACCTACCAGCACTGCTGATGTATCATCATTTTGCTTGAACTGTTTTATTGCTTTTCCTGGTTAAAAAATAGTATATGCTTATAATATAGGAATTTTATAAGCTAAATAAGTACATTCTGTACCTAATTAAAAACACTTCTAATTAAAAAAAGTAAGAGTCACTTTCTCAAGGGAATAAGCTGAAGAGCAATAAAGCAGGACACCCGATGGCCTCCTCTAGCCTCTATAGGCATGAGAGTTTACATACCCTCCCTACATGTGCCTCTGTATAAATGATAAAAAGCTGCACATATACATAAATAATAAATAGTGTGATTTGAAGATGATGTAAAAATGTATATCAGAAAATTGTTAAAGGCACATTTGAATATTAATATGTTGGTGAGTATTGGAATGGTAAGCATATAAACTCTGAGCTAATTTTCTCACCTTTTGAAACAGGTTATTATTACAGTAGGTAATAATGCTTCTAATACATATTGGGCATTTTGGATACTAACAAGAAGGTTCAAACAAGGTAAATATCCTTCATTAGAGATGTTGTTGCTTAAATTCAAGGGTGTCAGTGATGTGATATGGCACAGACATTCAAAACAACTATTTGAGTATGTCAGTGAGGGTTCAGAAAGTTCTATATGTGTTGTGGAAATTAAAGACAAAAAATAGAAACAAATTTACAATATTCTGCTTTTATGAAGCATGAATACAAGTCTGTGTGTTCATAAATTATCAAGTATGCCATTAAAATATGGACAGGTGCATTCTAGATTGTTCACATTAGTGATCTGGGTGATCAGTCTGTGAAACAGAATAGGGAATAAAGAAGAACAACCTTGATGGATGGTAGAAGAAAAACCAATAAAACATACACATACACACACACACACACACACACACACACACACACACACACACACAGAGAGAGAGAGAGAGAGAGAGAGAGAGACAGAGACAGAGAGAGACAGCGACAAAGACAGAGACAGAGATAGAATATGATTAGTCTTGGTTGTCAACTTGATATACATGAGAAGAAATAACCTCAGTTGAAGAATTTCTTCCACTCCATTGACATGTAGGAGTAACTCTGAGACATTTTAAACAAAATTTCTAATTGATGTGGGAGGGGCCAGCACACCGTGGCCAGTATGATCCCTAAGTACTTGTTTGTTGCCTATGTAAGAAAGGTAGTCAAATCTGAGTCTGAGAGCAAGCCAGTAAATAGTATTCCTCCATGGAAACACTCTAAACACATACTCTTTACTCTTTTCTTCAGGAAACTCTTCTTTCTTTGTTCATTTGTTTTCATTGTTTAAAATTGAGGTTGTCTTGATTCCAAACAAATCTATGAGGAAGTTAGAGATTGGGATTCTGTAGTGTTGCATTGTTTAAGCCCAGCACTTGAAAAAACACCTAGCACACAGTTGACATTTAGTGTATGCTTATGAGAGGCCCAAATGAGTGTGCCAATCTCCTATGAATTATCAAATGCATTTGCTCACTATGGCTATAATGCTTAAAGAGGCCTCTCTTGAGGGCAGTTTTGTCTGTTGCCATCCAGTAAGGATAAAGAATTGTGAGAATGAAGGAAGCTAGATAAGTTATAGAGAAAGATACCGATGATCATCTCCATTAGATCAGCTGGAAGGCAATGGGATAGGAGATGGTTTCTTTTCCTTTCTTCTTAAACACAGAGCCAAGAACTTCAGTACTTTTGCCAACTTAAATAACTGCTTTCATGTCATGAGTATTTAGTAATCTCCTTCTACAGTAGTGGAGTTCCTCCAGTGAGGCTTATGCTTCACTTTCCTCCAAGCTCCCATTCAGATTCCATTACTATAAAGACCGAGCAGGAGATTACTGAGACTTTTGAGGGGTTTCAAAACCTGAGGGAGAATAATATACATTTCCTGGAAATATGGACATTGCTACACTTGTTTTGCTCCTTCAGACAGAAATAAATTTTAGAAAAGAGTTTCAAGCAAAATTTGGAACACATTCTCTCCTAAAACATCGAGAAAAAAATTCCCATTAAAAAAATAACACAATGTTTTTTTCATGTCACAAAAAAATTCCCTTAAGGTGTAAGTAAGACTTGTGTGATTCAAAGGGTTGGAAGAACTTTAAGAAACTAAGATCACAGCTGGGGTTGTTGGCATAAGTATTCAATACCAACACTTAGGAGACTGATGTAGAGTACTGTAAGTTTGAAGTCAGCCTAGACTGCATAGTGAGACCCTGTGTCAAAATTAAAAAGAAAAGAAAAGAAATTATATTTAAATATCTCAAGATGATATTTTACAACTTTAGTAAGTTGTTTTTATTTTAATTTAATTATTTGTAGTGTGCACCTTTAAGATGTTATTCTTTGTATTTGTGTACACATGGACATGCTATTGTGTGCATTTGGAGGTCAGAGGACAACTTGCAAGAGCTGCCTTTCTCCTTCCACTGTGTGGGTCCAGGCAATGAAACTCAGGTCCTGGGGCTTTGTAGTAAGTACTTTTACTCACTGAGCTATCTTGCTGGCTACAGCTCCTCATATGATTTTTTTCTTTTCTTTTTGAGTTTTGAATTTCATTTCCATTTTTTCCTTCCAAATCCTTTTATATGCCCCTTCTCTTTTTCTTTAAAAATCATAGCATTTTCATTAATTGTTATTGTATGCATATATTCCTACATGTAAACCCTTCAGTCTGTATAATGTTACTTGTATACGTATTTTCAGAACTGATAACTCAGTATTGGATAACTAATTGGTGTGCTCTTCCCTGCTCTCAGCATTTCTTAGTTTTCTGTAGTATAGGATTAAAACCTCATGGACTTTTCCCCATCCACTTTAATGTGTCTTTAGTTGTTGTCCTTGTTCAGCCCATATTTGGCATGCTGATGAGACTTTATAGATGTTGCTTCTGACATTACCAGGAGACGCAATCTTACTTCAAACTCCATGATTTGCTGGCTATTACAATCTTTATGCCATGTCTTATGCAATGTTCCCTGAGCCTTGGGTGCAGGAGTGTTTTGTACTTGCATCCTTTGGGATGGAGCTTCACAATTCTGCGCTTTGATTGGTAGTGGTTTTCTGTAATGGTATCCAATACCAAATGGTCATCCCTGAAAACATACACATGAGTAACATTATAAAGACTGAACAGTTTATATTTAGGAATATATATGTATATACATATATGCATGGAATAGAGATTAATGAAAAAAGAGGTTTTGAATTTGAAAAAGAGCAAAGAGCAGGATATAGAAGAGTTTGGAGGGAAGAAAAAGAAGGCAGAAATGTTGTAATTATATTATAATCTCAAAAATAAAAAAAGGAGAGAAAGAGAACCAGGATGAGAGTAGAGAGAAGAGAAGCAGAAGAGGAATAAGTAATAATAATAATAATAATAAATTATAATGAATTATTATCCTCCCTCCCCCAGATATATTATTTTTACTGTTTAGTTACGTGACAAAATCTACCTATACTGGTCTTGGCAAGATGGCAGTGATAAGCTCATACACATTCTGTTCGTCAGGAAGACCAACTGGACCACCACAGAGTTATACTCCTGTTGAATGGCAGTTTGAGAGGCTCAAGCCTGTCTGGGCTTGCTCACCAAAAACAGGGACAATAAAGAACTCTGTAATGGACATATAGACACTGGAAGAATAGAGATGCCAGACACTGGAGACAGAGTACTTCCTGCTGGCAGACAGAGCACTTCCAGCTGGGAGACACAGCACTTCCCTCTGCAGTGGAAGAGCCAGAAGATCCGATCTTTTCAGGATGCCAGCTGGTGACTTTGACCTCCAAACAAAGGTCCTCCTCAATTTCCTGAGTCCACAGGTTCCATGCAGGAATTCTGACACCCTAAAGAAGACCAGCAGAGACACTACAGTAAGACTGAGGGCAATTCTCCCTGGGATTTCCAACATGGTGGCATCTGGTTGACTAGTAAGGGGATTGATCTAGCAGGTGCTGAACTTCCCATATTGGAACTCCCTGCACCACCACTCCCCTTGCCTGGTCCCTTGGCTGGGCAATCTGCTGGGCACTCAGGGTACAAGATCTACATCTCAACCCAGAACAGTAAAGCAGTTCTGGACCATTGTGTGCAGACCAAGTAACCGAACTGCACCGATTCACAGAGCTTCAGTTTCAGAATCACAGAGTGACTCAGACTCACCTGAGAGTAGCTTGGGTGGACCACACCCACAGTCCTGACACCCTAGCTACAGGGAAACTGTTAGAAGCCTTGCCAACCCAGGCATGCATTGCTCTGGAACACAGAGCTTCTGGCAGGGAAAAGTCAGCTGAGATTCCCCTGATTCCAAGTGCTGTAGACACCTTGTGAACTCCATATTGGAACTCTCTGCCTATGCTCACTTTGGCAGGGCCTTCAGTCCACAGCCTCATCCCAAAGCATCAAGATTCCCCCCGACCCCCTCCCCAGCAGTAAAGCAGTTCTGGATTATAGCTTGCTGCCGAGGAAGTAGGCAGCACTGGACCAGAGAGGCACAGGTTGATCATGAGAAACCCACTGAGAGTAGCTTGGGAGGACCATAACCACAATCCTGGCACTTAGCTACAGGGGAAACTGTTAGAAGCCCTGCCAACAAGCTGTTCTGGAACACAGCACTTCTGGCAGGGAAAAGGCTGCTGAGATTCCCAAGTCCAATTGTTGTAGACATTTTGTGAACTCCATATTGGAACTTTTTTCCCGTGCCAACTTTGGTAGGGTACTCAGTCTATAGCATCTAGATCTCGGTCCAGAGTAGTAAAGCAGTTCTGGATCATTGTGTGCTACCCAAGTGAGTGGGCAGCACTGGACCACAGAGCTTCTGACTGAGACACACAAATTGAAATTGAGATCCCCTGAAAGCAGCCTGGGAGAACCAAAAACATGGTTGTGACCACAGTCCTGGCACACTAGCTACAGAGAAACTGCCAGAAGCCATGCTGGCCCAGGCAGGCTGGACTGGAGCACAGTGATTCTGGATGGGAAAAGGCAGTTGAGCTTCCCCAAATCCAAGCACTGAGGACAGGGTGGGAACTCCACATCAGAACTCCCAGCTGTCACCTCCCTTGCCCTTCAGCTGAACACCCAGGCTACAACACAGGGAGCTCTGGCCCTGGAGCAGTGAAACAACCCTGGACCATTGCTCTCTGCCTGGGTGATGTGGGCTGTACCAGATCACAGTGCTTCTCGCTGTAAGGTGCATGTGGAACCTGAGAGCCCCCTGAGAACAGTTTGGAAGGTTCAGGCCGATCACAGTCTTGACGCATATGCTGCAGGGGCACTACAGCTCTAGCCTACAGTCTGTGGCCTGCCAACCCCCACTGACATCATTAAGAAGACCAGCTGGATCTCAGGAACCTGCAGGTGGGAATAACACATCCCACCCCAACCCCTGACCTGAGTTCCCAGTTGGGACACAACAAGAATAAGTGAGCTCTGGGAGGCCCACTGAGAACCAGTCCCCAACACAAGGCCCCATCCAGCTTGAGGAGAACTACAGAACACCAAGATAATATGGCCTCTATGCCAAAGCTCCCTCCTTGGTACCAAGTGCAGAAGGTACCAGGAGCAACCAGCTAAGGACAACTAGATGGCTAAAGGCCAGCAGAAGAACAGAACTGACAAAAATCATGGAAATATGAATCTAACAAAATTCAGCTATGTTAGTACAGCAAGTCCTGATCATTCCACAACAGCTGAAACATATGAAAATGATGACAAATCTATATTTAGGAAAATGATGGAGGCCTTAGAGAAAGAAAATAAATCCCTGAAAGAATTTAAAGAATCCACAATTTTTACAAATGAAATCAATGGAGAATTTCATTAGAGAACTCCAAGCTAACTCAGTCAAACAAGAGTGGGAAACAGACAAGGCTATGAAAGATTTGAAAGATTTGCAGGCAAAGACAATCAAATTAGAGCAGGAAATTGTAAGTCAATGGCCTATTTCTGCAGAGACAGAGTGGGAAAATCCTTCTTATTTCCTGTTGCACAATTTAGTCTGTGAGAAATGCTTGGTCAGAAGGCTGAAGATGATGTTCCAAGGATATCAAGAGATATTTGGGTCGTCTAGGCAGCAAACTGTCATTTTTCCAGTTTAGAAGCTGCTTTTCTGTACTTCCTACTCACTCAAATAATAACTTTATTCCTTCTTATGTCTTTGATGGGGTTGAAGACATAATAGCTATAAAATTTCAATTGAACTTGAGTTCTTTAGGATTTAAGAGGATATTTTTAAGCCTAAATAAAATCTTTAGGTTTATAAATATAGGATATGATAGAAAATACTTAGGTTCAGAACTTTAGACATACATAGATAGATGACTTTTTTCTTGTTCAAGATTGCCTGATACAAATAGGCTAAACATTATGTGTATCACTTTTACTATATGAGTTTAAAAATTTAGCCATTTTATTAGACAAAAGGAGGGAACTGATAGGGTGATGTTATGCATTCTAAATGTCATTTTGTTGGTCCTGCTTGCTGTCTGTTATTTACATTGTCTCTGGTTGAAAAAATGCTGAGGCCTGAGATTGGGCAAAGTGAAAGGTAGGCAGAACTAAGGTGCTTGGTTCTGAACCAGAGAGCATCTTGGGTAGAGAAGGCTCCAGGACAAACAGCAAAGAGCAGGAAGGAGGACACACACACTATGGGTTAGAGAAAAGAATTTCATTCCCTGTGGCCTGGAACATCATCATAGCCTGGAGAATGACAATCCAAGGGGACATATGTATATGTAGGGTCATATTTGGGTAATAGAATTATGAGCTAACTTAGATGGGCTAAGATTGCACAATCCAGGCCAAAGACTGATAAAATCCATGTGGTGTCCTTGTGCTCATTTATAATGGCAGGTTAAGGATTAACACCACTAACAAATTAAATACAATTTAAATACTGACAAATAATTAGCCATTTTTCTACCAAAGGGCTCTACAAAGAAGTAAGAGAAAAGGGGACTGCAAAGAAGAAAGACGCTCTTGCTCTCCCAGCTGTTGTTGCTCCTCCAACTGCTGCTGGTTCTCCCTGCTGCTGTCTCCTGGCTTGCTGGACCTCTACTGGGACTGGTATTACCCCCAAAGAACCCAACACCCCTAATCAGCAGGAAGTAGCCTAAAGAGAACTTTACCCCCTTTCACCTTTAAACCTTCATTCACTCCTGCATAGTGTTGGGGGGGGGGGGGTGGGGGGGAACAAGGAGTGGAAGGGAGGTAGAAGTATTAAGTACAGTAAAATAAATTAAATATAGTAAAAATAATGATAACAGTCACCTTGCTACATATCAATACTCTTTAAACTCTTCAACAAAATAGAAATAGAAGGAACACTGCCAAATTCATTCTATGAGGTCACAGTCACCCTGATACCTAAACCACACAAAGACCCAAAAAAGAAAGAGAATTTCAGACCAATTTCCCTCATGAACATAGACACGAAAATACTCAATAAAATACTTGTGAATCCAAGAACATATCAAAAGTATCATACACCTTTATCAAGTAGGCTTCATCCCAATGATGCAGGGGTGGCTCAATATACGAAAATCCATTTCCAGAAGGTTGGGTGGTTGATTATTTTTTGTCACTTGATAGCTTATAAATATTTGTTGTTATTTAGGGCGATTGGTTACAAGTTGTTAAATGGTCTTGTTAAACAAGGTTTAGGAGGTTAGACCCAGAGACTTCTCTCTTTTTCTTTTCTCTATTCTTCTTTTCTCTATCTTTCTTATGTAGTAGGAAAAGGGTTGAAAAGAAAAAAAGGGGTTATAGACATGATATAGGAATGATAAAGAAAAAGGCGTAGATTATTGTATCCACTCTTATATCTTTGTATATTGATACAAAATTAAGTCTAAATCGTTTTAAAGTATTGTACTTATGTAATGCTTAAAACTGCAACATGAGTTCTAGGCCTTTTGATAGCAACTATCAAAAACTGTTTAAGATAATTAAGAAATGCAAACTAATAGTCATTCAAACTTGTCATTTTGTTAGGTACTAGTATAATGCATCACAGATGCTTTCAAAGTTAATCAGGTTACTAAGAGACAAGCAACATTTGCTTATTCAAATATATGGAGATAGATAGTCTTCAAAAACCTCAAGATATCTGTAGAATATGGCATTTAAAGTTGTTTTCTTAGCTTAAGATTTTTTGATATTGAGGTATGTCAGCTCCTGACAGCACCATCCATTCTACTTCATGTAGATGATTAGCATCAAAAATTCTCCATTTGGAGATGTCTGCATTAGTAACAAGCTTGTCACTGGGCAAGAAAAAACCCTGGCTTCAACTGTAGACAAGAATGCTCTAAAAAAAGAACAAAACTCGGAAGCAGGGAAGTTGACAGCCTAGCTCTGCCATGACAGGTTGGGCAAGTCCTTCATAATTCCTGCTTTACAATTAACCTCTGTCAGAGATAATGGGCCAGAAGGCTGAAGATAGATGCTCCAATGTTATAGAGAGAAAGTGGGGGCTTCCAAGCAGCCAGTTGTCTGTCATTTCTTAGTTTTGGAAGCTACTTGCTCCGTGCTTCCTGTTTATTTAGACATATTTACCTTTCTCAGGTCTCTGATGTGGTTTAAGAGAGATAGTTATAGTCTCACAGTTAAGTTTTAAGTTGTTTAGGAATTAAAAGGATGTTCTAGATCTAAGAAGATGTCTAAGTTGGTAATGCAAGTTATGATGGAAATTGAGTTAGGTATAGAACTTTAAACTCATCGAGATAGATAGATAATAGAATATTATTTTTAGTTGATAAATACATATGTACTGGACATTGGAAATGTATGTTATACCCTACAATTTTCATAATTGTGCCCTAATTTTTCTTATTGTTTTGCATTATATTTATTGTTATAAGAAAAAGAGCCTTTCATTGGACTAAAAGGGTGAGATTGGGGGGGGGGGGAGATACACCTTAAAGAAAAAAAAGAGACTTGTCTTTATTTTCATTTATTTTAAGTAACACAATGTTATATAAATTCTTTATCTAACTTCTCATGTATACATACATATCATGTTTCTAAAATAATATTTATTTGGAATACAGCTATTTAAAAATTTTATTTTTTGGTTCTTTTCTCTTATATTATATCCTTACCAAAGTTTTTCCTCTCTTCCCAGTCTCCTCTCCACTTCCCCACTACCACAAATTCACTCCTCTTTGATTTTCCCTCAGAAAAGAGTGGGCCTTCCAGTGATCAACTAAACATTGCATATCAAGTTAAAACACGATTAGGCACAAACCCTCACATCACGGTTGAGCGAATCAACCCAGTATGAGGAAAAGTGTCCCAAAAACAGAGTGTGAAATAGCAATTTTATGCTGCATAATTATTCAACATACCTATCTCTGAATCTTCACTTTATTTGTATGTCAAAATCCTTATAGTATTTTTAAATATATGTATAGTATAAGCCTTCATACATTTACATATATAATATACACATATGTTACTCATACATCTATATAAATTGGATGTGGATAAAAGCTATTTCATTTTGTAATTGAGACTATAACACAGGTATTATTCAAGAATGTAATCTGGGGAGAGAAGCCAGGAGTAAACAAGGAGGACACGCCATGGGGTAGACTAAAGAAGATCCTTCCACGTGGCCTGGAACATCAGCTTAGCGTGGAGAATAATAGTCCAAAGGGACAGCAAAGGGACCAAACACCAAAGAAGACAAGACAAGCCAGATGGTCCAGCTAACAGACTATTCCAGCCAGGACTTCAATGAAGCCCTGAACTTTTCCATCCAAAGTTCAACAGACTACAAACTGCTCAGGACATTCAAATTGCTGAGCACATGTAGACTGGACAACAAATGTTACAATTAAGTTGCTTAATCATTTTTCTATTTTATTTGGGCCCCCAAACAGGTTTTCTACATCCCAATTCAGCAGGAAGCAATTTTAAGAGAGCTACACCCCATTCCCAAAAGGTGGGGGGATAATATTTTGGTCATTTGATATGTTATAGATGTTGTTCAGGGAGATTGGTTACAAATTGTTAAATGGTCTTATAGGTATAGGAGGTTATACTCAAGGACTTTTCTATTTCTTTTTATTTTCTCTATCCTTTCTCCCTTATGTAGGGGAAGGGGACTTGAAAAAAAAAGAAGGGGAATATATGTATATAATATAAAAAATGATAAGATATAAGGATAGATTATTGAATCTGTCTGAAACTTAAAACTGTTGTTATTCTTAAAATAAGGTTATCTTTTGATACATTGGTATAGGATTTTGTATATTGATAAAAATAAGATTAATTTTGATAGAATTTTATAGTTTCCTTGTTCAATGATAGATAGATAGATTTATAAATCAATAGATATCTTCAAAACCTTCAGAGATGTACAGAAAATAGCACTTAAAGATATTATTTTAAAAATTTTTTGACTTAAGACAGTCAGCTCTTGACAGCTCCCATTTGACTTGGAAGAAAATAATGAGCATCAAAAAGAAATCTCCCATCAGGAGATAATCCCTACTGGACAAAAATGTCCCTGCTTTCTCAACAGACTATATACAGTCCAAAGATGGACCAGAGCTTAAATGCAGGTAAATTGATGTCCTGATTCTGAATGAGACAGAATGGGGAAATCCTTATTTCCTGCTGCACAATTATGTCTGTGAGATATGCTTGGCCAGAAGGCTGAAGATGATGCTCCAATGGTATGGAGAGATATTTGGGACTGTCTAGGCAGCACACTGTCATTTTTTCTTTTTGGAAGCTGCTCTTCTGTGCTTCCTATTCACTCAAATAATAACTTTATCCCTTCTTATCTCTTTGATGGGGCTGAAGACATGATAGAAATTATTTAAGTTAAGAACTTTAGACACACCAAGATAGATGATTTTTTTCTTCTTTAAGACTGCCTGATACAAATAGGCTAAACATTATGTGTGTACCTTTTATATATGGTTTTCTTGATTGTTTCATATTTGTTCTGATTGTTTTTACTATATGAGTTAAAAAATTGAGCCTTTTTATTAGACAAAAAGAGGGAAAAATTGGGGTAGTGTTAAGTATTCTAAATGTTGATTGGTCCTGTTTGCTGTCTGTTACTTAATTGACTCTGATTGGATAAATAAATGCTGAGGCCTGGAGATTGGGCAAAGACAGAGATAGGTGGGACTGAGGTGCGTGGGCTTTTAGAGATAGATAGAGAGCATCTTGGGAAAAAGAAGGCTGGAGAGAAGCCAGGAGTAAACAAGGAGGACACGCCATGGGATAGATTAAAGAAGACCCTTCTGGGGCTGGAGAGATGGCTCAGAGGTTAAGAACACTGGCTGTTCTTCCAAAGGTCCTGAGTTCAATTCCCAGCAACCACATGGTGGCTCACAACCATCTACGATGAGATCTGGTGCCCTCTTCTGGAGTGAATGTGTACATGCAGGCAGAACACTGTATACACAATAAATAATCTTAAAAAAAAAAAAAAAAGAAGACCCTTCCACATGGCCTGGAACATCGGCTTAGCGTGGAGAATAATAGTCCAAAGGGACGTATGTATATATGGGGTTATATTTGGGTAATAGAATTATGAGTTAGCTTAGATGGGCTAGGATTGCACAACCCAGGCCTAGGCTTGTTAAAATCCAAAAAAAAAAAAAAAAAAGAATGTAATCTGTATTTCTGTCTCTCAGTGCTCTGCTTTAGGTGATTTTTGTATATTTCAGGGGAATGCTGTGTTCATCTATAACTGCTAATGGAAGTGGAAAATTTTTCCCTTTGGAAGGCAGGCTATGTTTCTATGGTATTTAAAGGGCTGCTATTTCCACTACTAAGTATATGATAATGAAGGCTCCGAACATGGATGTGTACTTATAAAGCCTGGTGTCAGAGTACAAGGATATCTAGTATTTAAGACTGTGAGAGAGGTTGTGGGCAGTATGTTTAGGAGTTCACTTTCCAACATTTTCTAACTGGTAAATGGTCAGTCCCATGAACATCAGGGGTAGAGTTAAGAAGGGACAGAATTACTGGGAAGTTGGACAACATAGGGTCAAAATGCATACTTTATTATATCCATCCTGTCATTATCCTTTTGGTGAGATATCATTTTACTCATTTGAAAATGCTTAGAATGGTTTTGTATTCTTTGTAATTCTGAGTTAAATTTTCTTTTTACTTCTGCTTTCCTAACTGTACTTGATTTCGGCATCTTTTCTGGATCAGATTGTCTGTCCATTCTGTAAATCACAATTGGCAGTGAAGAGACAACATTGTGGGATATTTTTTAATCAATCATTCAGCATATGATTTTTAAATTTTTACTACATGCAGTGTCAGAAAATTGTAATCAATAGGTCTTCAAAATGATCTATGATTTCAAAACAGAATAAATTTAATTCCATAGTTAAATGTTGTTTTGAAAAGAAAAAGCTTTTTTCTTTCTTGAAAGCAAATACAAAGTAACAAAGAAAACTGCTCAGTAACATGTTCACTTAGTTTTCTTCCTGTTTCCATTAGTGATGGTTATCTGATGATACCTATCCATAAGAGAATGAATACACATAAATTGCAAAATTCATAAAAATTCAATTCATATTATCAAATTTAACACCTCTCCAGAATTTTCCCTTCAATTTTGCTCTGAAGTCTCTTCAGTTAATAAGTGCCATTTCATTTCATTTCATTTGGTCTCCCTCTCTGCCACCTCTGTCACAAATAGGATATTTTTTGCTTTATTTTTTTCTTTTTCATTAATTAATTAATTTACTTTACATCCCAATTACAGCCTCCCCTCCCTCCTTTCATCCAAGTCTCTCCCTCTCACCTCCCCTACTCCCATCCCCCCTCCCTTTCTCCTCTGAGAATTGGAGGCCTCCCATGTATATCAACCTACCTTGGCCTATCAAGATACAGTAAGACTAGGAGCATCTCTTATTGAGCTTAGACAAAGTAATCCAGTTAGGGGAAAGGGATCCAAAGGCAGGGAACAGAGTCAGAAATAGCCCCTGGTCCTGCTGTTAGGGGACCCACATGAAGACTAAGCTGTATATCGGTTACATATGTGCAGAGGGACTACATCTTTCCTATGCATGATCTTTGCTTGGTGGTTCAGTCTCTGTGAGCCCTTATGGCCCAGGTTAGTTGATTCTGTAGATTTTCTTGTGGTGTCCTTGACCTCTCTGTCTCCTTCAATCCTTTGCCTTCCTCTTCCACAAGATTCTCTGAGCTACACATACTGTTTGTGAGTCTCTCCATCTGTTTCCATCAGTTCCTGGGTGAAGTTTCTCAGAGGACAGATATGCTAGGCTCCTGTCTGCAAGTCAACAGAATATGGTTAGTAGTGACAAGGGTTAGCTGTCATAGGATGGGTCTCAAGTTGGACCAGTCTTTGGTTGGCCAGTCCCTCAGTTTCTGCTCCATCTTTATCCTTGTGAATCTTTTAGGCTGGGGAAATTTTGGATCGAAGGTTTTGTGGGTGGGTTGGTGTCCCTATCCATCCATTGGAAGTCTTTCTTGGTTACAGGAGGTGACCTTTTTGAGATTCCATATCCCCTCTTGCTAGGAGTCTTAGCTAGGGTCACCCTCATAGATTCCTGTGAGTTTCCCTTGTCCTGGGTTTCTGGCTCATCCCAAAGCTGCCCCCTCCAACCACTTTCAATTCTCTCTCCCAGTTTTTTCTCCCTCAGTCCTCCCCACACTTGATTCCTCCTGTAACCCTTCCCACCCCCTCTCTCACCCAGATCCCTCCCTCACTACACATATGATGTCTATTTCATATTCCCTCTGAGATTCAAGCATCCTCAATTTGGGTCTTCCTTGTTATATAGACTCTTTGGATCTGTGGATTGTAGCATGGTTATCCTGTATTTTATAGCTAATATCCACTTATAAGTGAGTACATTCCATGGTTATCTTTCTGGGCCAGGGTTACCTCACTCAGGATGATATTTTCTAGTTCCATCCATATGCCTGCAAATTTCATGATGTCCTTATTTGTTTGATTTCTTTCTTTTTTTGTAAATTTTTATTAGTATATGTTAATTATAAATAATGAGTTTCATTATGATATTTTCATACATGTAATGTATTTGTATTTTGTTCATGAAGTTTTTAAAAAGTTTATTAGGTAAATTTATTCGTTTTACATCCTGATCACAGCCCCTCTCCTCCCCTCCTCTAGGTCCTGCCCTCCTGCCCTGTCCCCTTATGCCTCCCTCAGAAAAGGGGAGCCCCCTCTGTGTCCCCTTCCCCCATCTCATCAGAAAAGGGGAGTTCCTTGTACCCTACAACCTCAGCACATTGAATCCCATCAGGACTGAGTGCATCCTTGTACACTGAGGCAATGCAAAGAAGCCCCATTAGAGGGAAGTGGTCAAAAAGCAAGCTTTAGAGTCTATGTCATAGACAGCCCCCGCTCCATTTGCTAGGTTATCCACATGATGACCAAGCTACCTATTGGTTACATATGTGTAGGGAGCTTAGATCTAGTCTATGTGTGTGCTTTGATTGGTGCTTCATTCTCTGTGAGCTTCTATGGGCCTAGGTTAGTTGCCCCTGTTGGTCTTCTTGTAGAGTTCTTGTCCCCTCTATCTTTGTATCCTTCCCCCTGTTCTTCTACCCGACACCCTGTGCTCCTCCTAATATTTGGTATTGAGTCTCGGCCTCTATTTGAATCCTCTGCAGCATGGAAATTCTCAGAGGACAGTTATGCTATGTTCCTTTCTATAAACATGGCATGGTATCATTAGTTGTGATAGGGGTTGGCTCTCTCCTTTGAGGTAGCTCTCAGGTTGGGCTCATCAATGGTTGGACATTTCCTCAATTTCTGGTATAGCATTATCCCTGCACTTCTAGTATACAGGGTAATTTTTGGGTTGATGTTTTTGTGGGTGGGTTGGTGATACCCTCACTCCCCTTGAAGTCCTATCTTGTTAGAAGGAGGCCCCTTTAGTGTCCATATCCCCCACTGCTAGACATCTCAGAGTCACCCCCATATCCTCCCAGGAGCCTACATTGTTACTGGTCTCTAGCTTGTCTCAGAGATACCCCCAATTGGTTTCTTATCATTCCCCCATCCCTCTCACCTCCCTCCACTGCTCTCCCCACAACTGATCCCTTCCCCTTGTTCTCCTCTTTTCCCTCTTCCTCTCCCTCTCCTACTCAGTTGCCTGTCTTCATCCACTTCCACTGTCTATTCTATTGTCCTTTCTGAATGTGACTCAAGTATCCTCCTGTGGGCCCTCTTAGTTGCTCAGCTTCTTTGGGTCTGTGGATTGTAGTATGGCTATCCTATACTATATGGATAATATTCACTTATGAGTAAGTACATGCCATGTGTATCTTTCTGGGTCTGGCTTACCTCACTCAGGATGATCTTTTCTAGTTCCATCCATTTGTCTGCAAAATTCATGATTTCCTTGTTTTTAATAGCTGAGTAGTATTCCATTGTGTAAATGTATCACATATTCTTTATCCATTCTTCAGTTGAGTGGCATCTAGGTTGCTTCCAGATTCTGGCTATTATGAATAAATCTGCTATGAACATAGTTGAACAAATGTCCTTATGGTATGGTGGGGCATCTTTCAGCATATGCCCAGGAGTTGTATAGCTGGATCTTGAGGTAGAACTATTCCCAATTTTCTCAGAAACCACAAAACTGATTTCCAAAGTAGTTGAAAAAATTTGCACTCCCACCAGCAGTGGGGGAAGTGATGCCCTTTCTCCACATCCTTGCCAGTATGAGCTGTCCCTTGAGTTTTTGAAGTATTCTGAGGATGTAAGATGGAATCTTATAGTCATTTTGATTTGCATTTTCCCTGAAGACTAAGGGTGATGAACATTCCTTTAAGTGCTTCTTGGCCATTACAGCTTTCTCTGTAGTGAATTCTCAGTTTAGCTCTGTACCCCATTTTTAAATTGTATTATTTGTTTTGTTGGTGTTTAATTTCTTGAGTTTTTAAAAAATATATTTTGGATATTAGTCCTCTGTCAGATGTGGGGTTAGTGAAGATCTTTGCCCAATCTGTGGGCTGCCATTTTGTTCTATTGACAGTGTCCTTGGCCTTACAGAATTTTTTCAGTTTCATGAGGTCCCATTTATTAATTGTTGATCTTAGTGCCTGAGCTATTGGTGTTTTGTTCAGGAAGTTGTCTCTTGTGCCAATGTGTTCAAGGCTATTCCCCACTTTCTCTTCTATTCGATTTAGAGTGTCTGGTTTATGTTGAGGTCTTTGATCCACTTGGCCTTGAGTTTTGTCCAAGGTGATAAATATGGACATATTTTCATTCTTATACATGCTGACATCCAGTTAGACCAGCAACATTTGCTGAATATGCTATCTTTTTTTCCATTGCATGGTTTTGACTTCTCTGTCAAAAATCAAATGTCTGTAGTAGTGTGGGTTTGCTTTTGAGTCTTTGATTCGATTCCATTGATAAACCTGCCTGTTTCTATGCCTATACCAAGTGGTTTTTATTACTATTTCTCTGTAGAACAGCTTGAAATCAGTGATAAAGATACCACTGGAAGTTCTTTTATTCTATAGTATTGTTTTAGCTATCTTGGGTCTTTGTTTTTCCATATGGAGTATTTCATTTTCAAGATCTGTAAAGAATTGTGCTGGAATTTTGAAGGGAATTTCATTGACTCTGTAGATTGTTTTTGGTAAGATGGCTAATTTTACTATGTTAAATCCTACTGATCAAAGAAAATGGAAGATCTTTCCACTTCTGATAGCTTCTTCAACTTCTTTCTTCAAAAACTTGAAGTTCTTGACATACAAATATTTCAGTTACTTGGTTAAAATTGTACCAAGACTTTTTTGTGGCTATTGTGAAGGATGTTATTTATCCAATTTCTTTATTGGCCTGTTTATCATTGGTACACTGGAAGGCTAATGATTTTTTGAGTTAATTTTGTATCCAACCACTTTGCTGAAGGTGTTTATCAGCTGTAGGAATTCTCTGGTAGAATTTTGGGGATCACTTATATATACTATCATATCACCTGCAAACAGGGATACTTTGACTTCTTCCTTTCCGATTTGTATCCCCATGATCTCCTTTAGTTATTTTATTGCACTATCCAGAACTTCAGGTACTATATTGAACATATATAGAGAGTGTGAGCAGCCTTGTTTTGTCCCTGATTTCAGTGGAATCTCTTTGTGTTTGTCTACACTTAATTTGATGTTGGGTATTGATTTGCTGTATATTACCTTTTATGTGTTTAGTTATGTGAATTATAGCCCTGATATTTCCAAGTCTTT
The DNA here is from genome assembly GCA_907164525.1 of Lophiomys imhausi. Classification (NCBI taxonomy): domain Eukaryota; kingdom Metazoa; phylum Chordata; class Mammalia; order Rodentia; family Muridae; genus Lophiomys; species Lophiomys imhausi. The sequence goes on along the minus strand of CAJQZJ010037392.1, from coordinate 486,601 downwards.
TAACATGAAATGGTGTTGGATTATGTCAAAGGCTTTTTCAGCATCTAATGAGACAATCATGTGTTTATTTTTTCTTTCAGTTTGCTTATATGGTGGATTACATTGGTGGATTTTTCAGATGTTGAGTCATCCCTGTATCCGTGGGATGAAGCCTACTTCATCATGGTGGATGATGTTTTTGATGTGTTCTTGGATTCAGTTTGTGGGTTTTTATTGAGTATTTTTGTATCAATGTTCATAAGGCATATGAGTCTGAAATTCTCTTTCTTTGTTGAGTCTTTGTGTGGTTTAAGTATCAGGGTGACTGTGGACTCATAGAATGAATTTGACAATATTCCTTCTGTTTCTATTTTGTGGATGAGTTTGAGGAGTTCTGGTATTAGCTCATTTTTGAAAGTCTGTGAGGATTCTACACTAAAACCATCTGGGCCTGGGCTTTTTTGGGTTGGCAGACTTTTTTTTTTTGAGATTCTCTTATCTTTATTTTGGTACCTACTCATGGTTTAGGTTGTACTCACGATGCATTATTATGTTAAACCTTTTAAAAGTATCCAAAATGCATGCACACACGGCTCAATAGCTGAAGTTTAAAAGCATATAAATGCTAAGTTCCAATCCTATCACTGTCTCCCATTTGCATAGTATCACTTCTTTTTTTAAATTTATTTATTTATTGCTTCAGGTTACATCTCCATCATATTGTCCTCTTTCCTTCCTTCCAGCCCTGCCCTCACACCCTCTACCCCCTAACCCTCCATCCCACTCCTCTGGAGTTGAGTGTCCCCCACTCCAGTTCAGAAGTCATATGAGGGCCAAGAGCCTCCTCATACACTGGGGGCCTACAAGGCAGCACCATCAGGAAAAAGTGTCTCACTGACAGGAAACAAAGTCTATGTTCATGTTCCCTTTGGTGTGTTGGTTGTAGTGTTGTTATCCTGTACTATATAGCTAAAATCCGACTATAAGTGGATAGATGCCATGTGGATCCTTCTGAGTCTGGGTTAGCTCACTCAGGATGAGCTTTTCTATTTCCATCCATTTGGCTGCAAATTGCATAATTTCATTGTTTCTGATAGCTGAGTAATATTCCATTGTGTAGATGTACCACAGTTTTTTAATCTGTTCTTTGGTTGAGGGACATCTGGGTTGTTTCCAGTTTCTAACTATTACAAATAAGGCTGCTATGAACATAGATGAGGAAACTTCCTTGTGATTTGGTGAAGAGTCATTTGGATGTATACCCAGAAGTGGTATGGCTGGGTCCCCAGGCAAAACTATTCCAAGTTTTCTAAGATATCACCAGACGGACCTCCATAGTGGTTGCACAAGCCTGCACTCCCACTAGCAATGGAGGAGTGTTCCCTTTACTCCACAACCTCGCCAACATGTGCTGTCATTTGAGCTTTTGATCTTAGCCATTCTGACAGGTGTGAGATGGAATCTCAGAGTCATCTTGAGTTGCATTTCTCTGATGATTAAGGATGCTGAGCATTTCTTCAAGTGTATCTCAGCCTTTAGGGATTCCTCCTTTGTGAATTCTCTGTTTACCTCTTTTCTCCATTTTTTAATTGGATTATTTGGTTTCTTGGCATTTAATTTCTTGAGTTCTTTGTAAATTTTGGATAATAGCCCTCTGTCAGATGTGGGGTTGGTGAAGATTTTTCCCCAATCTGTAGGTTGCCGTTTTGTTCGAATGACAGTGTCATTTGCCTTACAGAAGCTTTTTAGTTTCATGAGGTGCCATTTATTGATTGTTGGTCTTAGGTCCTGAGCTGTTGGTGTTCTGCTCATGAAGTTGTCACCTGTGCCAATGATTTCAAGGTTTTTTCCCACTTTCTCTTCTAGTAAATTTAGTGTGACTGGCCTTATGTTAGGTTTTTGATCCACTTGGATTTAAGTTTTATACAAGGTGATAAGTATGGGTCTAATTTCATTTTTTTACAGGTGGACATCCAGTGGGACCAGCACCATTTGTTGAAGATGCTGTCCTTTTTCCATTGTGCGGTTTTGGCTACTTTATCAAAAATTAGGTGGCTATAGGTGTGTGGGTTCATTTCTGGGTCTTCAATTAGATTGCATTGATCTACTAGTCTGTTTCTATACCAGTACCATGCTGTTTTCACTACTATTGCTCTGTAGTACAGCTTGAAATCTGGAATGGTGATACCTACAGATTTTTTTTTTTTATTGTACAGGATTGATTTAGCTATTCTGGTTTTTTTGTTGTTCCATATGAAATTGAGAATAGCTTTTTTCAGGTCTATGAAGAATTTTGTTGGTATTTTGGTAGGAATTGCATTGAATCTATATATTGCTTTTGGTAGGATGGCCATTTTTATTATGTTGATCCTACCTATCCATGAGCATGGGATATCTTTCCATCTTCGGAAGGCCTCTTCAATTTCTTTCAAGGGCTTGAAGTTCTTGTTGTACATGTCCTTTACTTGCTTGGTTAGAGTTACCCCCAGGTATTTTATATTGTTTGTGGCTATTGTGAAGGGAGTTGTTTCCCTATTTCTTTCTCAGCCCATTTGTTTGTTGTATAAAAAGGGCTTCTGATTTTTAAAATTAATTTTGTGGCTACCTTGCTGAAGGTGTTTATCAGCTGTAAGAATTCTCTTGTGGAATTTTTGGGGTTGCTTATGTATACTATCATATCGTCTGCAAATAGGGATAATTTCACTTCTTCATTTCCAATTTTTATCCCGTTGATTTCCTTTAGTTGTCTTATTGCTCTAGCAAGAACTTCAAGTACTATATTGAAGAGATATGGTGAAAGTGGGCATCCTTGTCTTGTCCCTGTGTTTAGAGGAAATGCTTCAAGTATCTCTCCATTTAATTTTATGTTGGCTACTGGCTTGCTGTATTTTGCCTTTATTATTTCTAGATATGGTCCTTGTATGCCTTTCTCTCCAGAACTTTTAGCATGAAGGGGTGTTGGATTTTGTCAAATGCTTTTTCTGCATCTAGCGATATAATCATGTGTTTTTTTTCTTTCATCTTATTTATATGATGAATTACATTGATGGATTTTTGTATGTTGAACCATCCCTGCATTCCTGGGATGAAGCCTACTTGATCATGGTGTATAATACTTTTGATGTGTTCTTGGATTCGGTTTGCTAGTATTTTATTAAGTATTTTTGCATCTATGTTCATGAGGGAGTTTGGTCTGCAGTTCTCTTTCTTTGTTGGGTCTTTGTGTGGTTTAGGAATCAGGGTGACTGTGGCCTCATAGAATGAGTTTGGCAGTGTTCTTTCTGATTCTATTTTGTGAAAAAATTTGAAGAGTATTCGTGTTAGCTCTTCTTTGAAGGTCTGGTACAGTTCTGTGCTGAAACCATCTGGCCCTTGGCTTTTTTTGTTTGGGAGATTATTAATGACTGTTTCTATTTGCTTAGGGGTTATAGGGCTGTTTAATCTATTAACTTGATCTTGATTTAGTTTCTGTAAGTGGAATCTATCAAGAAAATTGTCCATTTCACTTAAATTTTCATATTTTGGTGGAGTATAGATTTTTAAAGTAGGATCTAAATATTCTCTGGATTTCCTCAATGTCTGTTGTTATTTCTCCCTTTTCATTTCTGATTTTGTTCATTTGTGTTTTTTCCCTCTGTCTTTTAGTTAATTTTGCTAAGGCCTGCCTTTCTGCCACTCTCACAGCTCTACCTATGTCTGTATGGAGCTCGCTTTGGAAACTGGCAAAGCATTTGCTAAATAGCCGGATGCCTGCGTGGGATCTGGGGGCCCAGGAGGCTTGTGAGTAACCCTGTCTGGGGTTCGGATCTTCCTGCTGGGTATTTGAGTGGCTCTTAACCCTGAAGCTCTCTTGGTGATGATTCCCATTTCCCGGATACAGAGGCTTCTGCCAGTCTGTTTTGTTGAGTGTCTGAGAGAGGGGAGGAGAGTTCTGCCCAGGGACTTTTAATGATTCCTGGGTAGCTGGGTGAAACCCAGTGGATTCGAGGCATTCAGATTGTTGCTCAGTGTCTTATAACTCTGTGGCTTTATGGCTCTTTTCCCTGCATTCAAAATGCGTCCAAGTGGGCTGCCACCATCTTGGATCCTGGGTTGACAGACTTTTAATGACTGCTTCTAGCTTCTATTTCCTTAGGGATCATAGGTCTCTTTAAATTGTTTAACTTATCTTGATTTAACTTTGTTAAGGGGTATCTATCAAGAAAATTGTCCATTTTATTTAGATTTTCCAATTTTGTGGAGTACAGGCTTTTGAAGTAAGACCTAATGATTCTTTGGATTTCCTCAGCGTCTGTTGTAATGGTCCCCTTTTCATTTCTGATTTTGTTAATTTGCATATTCTTTCTCTACCTTTTAATTAATTTGGCTAAGGATTTGTCTATTTTGTTGATTTTCTCAAAGAACCAGCTCTTGGATTTGTTGATTCCTTGTATTGTTCTCTTTGTTTCTAATTCACTGATTTCAGCCCTGAGTTTGATCATTTCCTGGTATTTATTGCTCTTTGGTGTGTTTGCTTTTTTTTTTTTTTCTAGAGCTTTCGTGTATGCTGTTAAGTTGGTAGTATGAGATCTCTATTAGTACTCTGAATTTTCCTCTTAACACTGCTTTCATTGAATTTTTGTTTGTTTCTTACCTGACCCAGTTGTCACTGAGTAGAGAATTATTCAATTTCCGTTAATTTGTAAGCTTTCTGTTGTTTCTGTTGTTGAAGTACAGCTTTAATCCATAGTGGTCTCATAAAATACAAGGATTTATTTCAGTTTTCTTGTATCTGTAGAGGATTTGTTTGTGACCAGTCATATGATCATTTTTGGAGAAGGTTACATGAGGTGTTGCGAAGAACATATATTCTTTTGTGTTTGGGTGAAATGCTCTGTAGAAAACTGTTAGGTCCATTTGATTCATAAATTGTTAGTTTCATTATTTTTCTATTTAGCTTCTGTCTTGATGACCTGTCCATTATTAAGAGTGTGATGTTGAAATCTCTCATTATTAATGTGTGGTGTTCAATGTATGATTTAAGCTTTAGTAATGTCTATTTTTTTGAAAGTAGTTACCTTTGTATTTGGGACATAGATGTTCAGAACTGAGATGTCATCTTGGTGGATTTTTTCTTTGATGAGTATGATGTGTCCTTTTTCAACTCCTGATTAACTTTGGTTGAAAGTTGATCTTATTAGATATTAGAATGGCTACTCCAGCTTCCTTCGCAGGTTCATTTTCTTGAAAAACTTTTTTTCTAGCTGTTTTTTTCTGAGGTAATATCTATCTTTGTCACTGAAGTGTGTTTCTTGTATGCAATAGCATGATGGATCATGTTTTTGCATCCACTATGTTACCTTTTTCTCTTCATTGAGTAATTGAGTCCATTGATGTTGAGAGATATTAATGACCATTGATTGTTAATTCTTCTTATTTTGATGATGGTGGGAGGTATGTTTGTGTGTGTACACATGTGTGTACATGTGCATGCATGTTCACGTTTTCGTTCTTTTGGCTTCGATAGTGTGAGGTTATTAATTTCCTGTGCTTTCTTGGGTATAGTTAGCCTCCTTTGGTTGGAGTTTTCCTTCTAGTATCTTTGGTAGGACTGGATTTTGGATAGATATTGTTTAAATTTTGTTTTGTCATGAAATATCTTGGTTTTTTTTCCAACTATGGTGATTGAAAGTTTTGTCTAGGCTAACATCTGTGGTCCATAAGACATCTTTCCAAGCCCTTCTGGCTTTTAGAGTCTCTGTTGAGAAATCAGGTGTAATTCTGATAGGTCTGTATTTATATATTACTTGGCTATTTTGTCTTGCAGGTTTTAGTAGCCTTTCTTTGTTCTGTATATTTAGTGTTTTGATTATTATGTGGTGGGAGGATTTTTTTTCTGGTCTAATCTATTGAGTGTTCTGCAAGCATCTTGTATGTTTATAGGCATCTCTCTCTTTTGGTTGGGGAATTTTTCTTCTATCATTTTGTTGAAAATATTTTCTAGGCCTTGTAGCTGGGAATCTTCTCCTTCTTCAATTCCTATTATTTTTGGGTTTGGTCCTCTCATACTATCCCAGATTTCTTGAATGTTTTATGTCAGGGACTTTTTAGATTTAACATTTTCTTTGACTGATGTATCGATTTTGTTAATCATATCTTCTGAGATTCTCTTTTCCATCTCTTGTATTTTGTTGGTGATGCTTACATCTGTGGTTCTCTATTCTCTTCCCTAAGTTTCTCATCTCCAAAATTCTCTCAGTTTGTGTTTCTTTATTGCTTCTATTTCCATTTTTAGTTCTTGAATAGTTTTAGTCATTTTCCTCACTTGATTGATTATATTTTTCTGTAATTCTTTAAGGGATTTATTCATTTCTTCTTTAAAGGTCTCTGCTATCTTCATAAAATTGAAAGTTATCTTCTTGTGATTCTGCTGTGTTAGGATACCCAGGACTTGCTGTAGTAGGGCTCTGGTGGAGCCATATTGCCCTGGCACTTATTTATTGTATTCTTATGGCAGCCTTTAGTCATTTGGTTGTCTCTGGTGTCAGCTGGCCAGTTGGATATTCCTGGTGCTGGCAAGACACCTGGATGTTCCTGGGCCAGGCAGGCCTCCTTGGGAAGGCAGGCAGTGTCATGGCCTGGATGATGGAGCTTAGGGGACAGAGTGAAACTCACCATAGCTGGCTGTGTCCCAGAGGAACCCTGCAGGGGACTGGGGGAGACGGGTCTAACCTGGATGTTCTTGAGTCCATTTGGCCTTTTCAGGAAGGCAGGCAAATCAGTAGCCCAGATGATGGAGCTCAGGGGCAGTGGGCTATATTTGTGTAAGAAAAGCTGTAGGTCAGATGTCTACAAATGTATGTGGCCATGCTGTAATAAAAAGTCATTGACAAATATAGGCAATAGAGGGGATTTGGATCATGGATCATGGTTGAAGATGCTTTGTAATCCTGGCTATGCTCCAATCCAGCATCACTCAAAGGAGAGAATTTGATAATAAAGTTTTATAGCTATTTTGTTTTGTTTGTTTGTTAAGATGATTGACAAGAGATATACATGAGAAAGTATAAAATATAGGCACTTTAATGTTCAAATTGTGCTCTGTGGCTTCTGAGTTATGATACTCACAGAGTATACATATCAATATAGCAATGTCTAGCTTAATATTCAAATTCCTTCCTGGTGAGTTGCCTAGGAATCAAAGAGAACATGTTCAAAACTGGCTGTGTAGTCCTCCAAATAACAGAAAGTATAGGTTAGTGAGAAGATAAAATAAAACATCTGTTATTTGAAAGGCAAAGCCCCTTGGACTTAAGTTTTAATTTTATCTCTTGTCATAGCTTTGGGCAGTTTTTGTAGTATCATTGGATCCAAACTGTTTGAGATGGCCTGGGTATATAGCTCCATGGTAGAATGCTTATTAGGTGTCAGGCTTAGGGTATTGCTTAGCTTTTGAATTTACTCTGGAATATATCTATCAGTTTTTGCCCATTTCCTGAAGGTTGCTTTTCTTATCCCTATGTGTAGATCATTTGAACTTACTCTAGACATCCTATGACCATCAACTGTCAATTATTTCAATTATATATTCTACAACTCTTACAGAGTGTCATCTTAAAATTCTCAGAAATTTTGGAGATCCTTGATTATTCAGTCTCATCTATGTTTATAGAGTTGTTTTCAAGAGGAGAACACATGAGACATAACTCTCAAAATATCAGTAATCTTTTCTCTTTCTCTCTCTTTTTGTCTCTGTGTGTGTTTCTCTCTGTCTCTCTCACTCCCTCCTTTCCTCTGTCCCATCCCTCCCTCTTCTCATCCCTTCCTCCCTCCCTCCCCGTGTGTGTGTGTGTGTGTGTGTGTGTGTGTGTGTGTGTGTGTGTGTG
>CAJQZJ010037392.1:464349-476901 GCA_907164525.1 Lophiomys imhausi | reverse complement strand
AATAGGGAGGGGACTTTGATTGAGATGTAACTTGAAGAAACAAAAAATAAAGGAAAAAAATTAAAAAATAAATAAATAAAACAAAAAAAGAAAAATTCCTGAGTTCACTAGAGTAGTCAATGGATTCATTAAATTAAAAATTACATTGAAATAAACTTTGAGCTTCTTACAGATATAGCAAAAATATGTGGTAGAAGAACATAAACATTAATGTATGAAAATGCTTATTTCTCATTAACATTTACTAGCCATCAGGAATCTGGGACTCTGTTTTCACTTCTGGAGATGGGATCTGTTGTGTAGTTCAGGCTGACATTTGGCTCATGATACCCCTGCTTCATCTCCCAAGTGCTAGGACATCAGGCATGTACCACACCTGGCTCAATACGTGTTGTTTTTAACGGGCTGTGACTAATGCCAGTAGCATTTTCTAACTTTTGTAACTTAGGTTTCTAATTTCATACATCTAATTTGATATTAGGTTTCTAATTTTAATACAGTAGTCAAGCCCTCACCCAACACAAACAGAAAAAGTTTCCTAATGGAATATCCTTCAGCCACGAAGAGTCTAATGATAATTTTGATTGTCAGTTTGACAAGATCTATATTCACCTTGGAGAAAAACTTCTGGGAACACCTGTGAAGGATTATCTAGATTGGGTTAAGTGAGGTAGGAAGATCCACCTTAATTGTGAATGGCACCATTCTACGGTGTGGGGTCTGAACTGAATAAAAGCTGAAAAAACAAGTTGAGCACCAATATTCATCTGTTTCCTGATTGTGTGTACAATGTGACCAGTGATTTAAACCACAATGGACTGTACCTTCAATCTGTGAGCTGTTACTTTTGTCAGATATTTTGTCACAGCACAACACACATGATTAATACAAAAGGACTACAAACTTTCAAGGAGGCACACAACAGTTGTCCTTCCACTGCATATGCCATTCATTGCTTTGAAGTCAGCAGACAACAAGCGTCTTGGAGAAAATGAGTTCAATTCTCAGAATTTAAATTTTGTTGTCTGTGCAACAACAAGATTTATTGCTTTTGGACTCAGTTCTTTGCTCTACTCTGCTCCACGGTGGTTCTCAACCTTTCTAATGCTTTAATACAATTGCTTCAATAAAGTTCCTTTAATAAATTTCCTCAGGCTATGGTGACTCCCAACCATAAAATTACTTTGTTGATACTTTTTGACTGTAATTTTGCTATTGTTATGAATGGTAATGTAAATATCTGATATGTAGAATATCTGATATGCGATCAGTGTGAAAGAATCATTTGATCCCTAAAGGGCTTGTGACCCACAGGTTGGGAACTACTGCTTTAAGGTATTTCCATTGTTGAATCAGAAAGAATGGGGTTTCCTATTTGTGCTGGTTAATTTCAACTGTCAGTTTGATATAAGCTAGAATCACTTGGGAATGGAGTGTTAATGAGGAATTATCTAGATCATGTTGGCCTATGTTTGTAGGAGATCATCTTGATTGTTAATCAGTGTAAGAATACTGAGTCCACTATTCCCTAAGCTGGGCCCTGAACTGTGTGTGTGAAGGAAGCTAGCTGAGTATTCTAGTCAGAAAGGATATATTCTCTCTTTGCTCTTGACTGTGAATGTGATGCTATATATAATATTCATCCTCGACTTCCCTGCAATAATGGACTGCAACATGGAACCATGAGATGAAACAAAATAAAACAAAACAAAACATGGCCTTTCTTTTGCTACTTTTTGTCAGAATATTCATTATAGAAAGAGGAAAATAATTGGAACTTTTCACAAGTATTCATTTTAATGACTTAAGCCAATTTTGTTTTTGATTCTCAAAGATAAGGGACTTAATTTATTGTTTATTGTCTCTTTTTTGTACCATTTACTTCAGCATGAGGAATTTACAGGTGCTCAGCAATAAGGAAAAAGTGTTGAAAGAAGAAAACATATTGTTAAATATTAAATCAAAGGGAAAATATTGAAATAGTTCCCTAGCAATGGGATTTCAGTACCGTGTTGCCAAGACTTTTCTGCTTCTCTTGATAACTCTAGGCAGGATAAATTTCAATGATTGCTCTATTGCCTACTCCACCCACCAGCAAATGCGCCTTCGAACATCTCAACATCTCATTTCCAGGAATGATTCAGTGCTGTGGCTATTGACCAACCAATATTCATTCATTTATGATCTCATGCTTGGAAAGAAATCAATTTGGCTTTTGTGTTTTTTTTTTTTTCCATTGAGGATCTTTTTTTAAAAATCCCAGCCTATGACAACACGTCTTTCTATTAGTTCATATATTTTCCAGTCAGAAGAGTGTTTTGGTACATACTCTAGGGTTTCAATTTCTGGTTTTTCTATGCTAAGTAGTAGATTACACAAGAAATATTTAATAAATCACTTCATGATTCCTTTAAAGTTTTTTTCTGTTTATAAATAAAAAAAAGGGCTTTGGGGTTGGGGGAATGGTTCAGTGGGTAAATTACTTGCTGCACAGGCATGAGGATCAGCATTCAGAAATTCAGAACCCATAGATATGCCAGACATGCTTGGTGGCCTACTATAATCAGTGCTAGAGGGGTGGTATCAAAGAATCCTCAGACTGGGCTGGCTAACTAGACTAGCAGAATTTGGTAGCTCTGAGCTGAAATGGGAGACCCTGCCTTAATATACATTGTGGAGAGTGGTTGGGAAAGATACTCATTGTTGTTAAACTTTTACCTTCAAAATCACATGTATACATGTGCATGAGTATCCACACTTATGCACATACACATGCTGAAAATCTCACCACTCAGCTTGTCATCATTAGAAAGTTGTATTAAAGATTTCATATCTTTCCATGTTCTGTACTCATAGTTAAGAAAAATTTCTGAAACATACAAATTCCTGTTCAATAGAAAGTAATTGGCCATGGGAGATTATAATCAGCTTGCAGTTGAATTTCAGGCATAATCACCCCTATATAAAAGTTTAAAACACCTAGAAAAATGCTTTCACCTGCTTTTCATAAAAGTTGCACAAGAGACCTTGGGGAGCACATATTTATCTCCTAAAATACCTGACCTATTTATTTGTTCTTCTCCCAGCTGTTGTTTCAGCTGGCTCTGGGTTATGAAGTTCATGTGTACTCCCCTCAGAAGGCTTTCTGAGGAGATTCATACTAGGATTCATCTGCTGAGCAGTTTGGGTGGTTTTTAAAACACTGCTAGCCAGGGTGGGTTCTGATAGAGTCTAGGTCAGTTATTCTCCCACTGCATGTTCTTTGTGTCCCTTACTTTCAATAGAAAACAATCACTGTCCCCTCCCTTTTATGGCAAGGTTCCGATGCCGATGCCAACAGCTGCTGGCAGGGATGTTTCCAAAGCACTGCACTATGAGCTTGATCCAAGGGCTTTTGGTCTCCATAGCAACCAGGACAGCCTTGATTGGGTTGTCACCAAGATCACTGGAGCAGCCACAAGCCCTATTATTTCCTTCCTGGAAAATGAGCATGTAGGTATAAATCTCCTGTTGTGTTTTGAATGTGAAATGTTCCTTAGAGGCTCATTTGTTTGAGCATGTTCTCTCCAGCTGAGGACGCTCTTTTGGAAAGTTGTGGAACCTTCAAGAGGTGGAACCTTGTTGGAGGAAGTTGCTCACTAGTGGCAGGACTTGAAGGCTTTTAGCCTAGCCTTATTTCTGTCTATTCTCCTCTTTATGACCATGTAGTCAGTGTAACTGCATCTGATATTGCTGCCACTGTGCCTTCCCAGGCATGATGAAATAAATCACTTTCCAACTGCAATCAAAATAAACCCTTCTGCCCTTAAATTGCTTCTTGTCAAGCATTTGGTCACAACAACAAGAAAATAACTAATAAATCTCCTTTACAGATATATGTTGTGGAAAATAGTTATTTTGAACACTCAAAAATCCTAGTAAATGTTGGTACCCCAGAAACACGTGGCTAAAGTCACAGGAATATGTGCAGTTCAGCCCAGATTTTTGTGTCAGTGCTTGGATTTGAAGTCAGGTCCTCAAGCTTGCCCAGCAAGTACTCTTACTCTCTGATCCATCCTCTAGACCCAAACTTAGATCTAATTTTAAGCTCTTCCCCCAAAATTGAAAGAATACAGTGTTTCATGTATTTTCATATAAATCTAACTCACAGATTATCAACTGTTATGTTCATATTCTCATTTTATTTATTTCTGTGTGGTTACATTTAGAAGCAATTTAACAAGATTTGTGACAAGGTAACGAGCAAGACCTTGTACAATTGATCAAATGTCTAGGTGAGGAGCTGTCATAATGGTGATGGATGGATAATCTATGTATTCACGCTTATACAGTGCATTCTGGGCTTTAAAGAAATTGGGAAAAATGTTTGCCAAAACCTCATTTGCTGAAAACCTGAAATATAAGCTGATGAGTAATGCTGGAAAATAGAAAATGATCATTTGATTTAAAGGAAGAAGAGCATTCTATGGTCTCTAGGACAATACACTCAGGGTGGTTTCAATTGATAGATTTAGCTTCCAGTTTGATTGTTTTATTTTAAAAGCACAATAGTATGTAGAAGGTTCTCATTAACCACATTATCCATGATAAGTAGATAAAAATACACAATAAATCTAATATTGCCATGCTGGAAGAGAACATACACATTATTAGTATTTTTAGAATATCAATTTTGAACTACTAACATGTTTTGAAGTGAACACAGTTTACTATGTGAAGGCACTGTGAATTATTTTTTTCTTGCTGGAACTGTTTTAAGACGGAGTATGTGAAAATATGTTTAGAATGAGCTGTTACCAGCTCTCTGATTATAGAACCAGTGTCTACACACTGTTGTGGTTTGAATGTAAAATGTTCCTCATAGGCTTATGTGTCTGAATTCTTGTGTTCCTTAGCTGGAGACATTATTTCAAAAGATTGTGGAACCTTTAGGAGGTGTATCTTTGCTAGAGGAAGCAGGTCATAGGAGGCAGGATTTGAGGACAAGCTTAGCCCCAGTTTCTGTTCACTCTCTGCTATTTGACTGTGAATGTAGTGTGACCAACCAGATTCCTGTTCCTGGACCATAGTCTGAAACCATACTCATTCTCCCTTAAGGTGCTTTTATCAGGATATTTTATCACAGCAATGAGAAAATAACTAATATGTACAGTAAGCATAAAATGTCTCTGACACTGCTGCAGTTAACTTTCATCCTTTCAGCATAGTCTTACCATGCAAATAGTCATATGCAACATTGCTGCCACTCCTCATTACTGAGGAAAGAAAAACACCTTGGTGTTGAACTCTGGAAATGAATTTAGAGTATCTAAGAGGGGAAACTTGCTTAGAAATGAAATGTTCACCTATGTTTTGTTGTTCACCACTTTAATCACATTCCTTAGCCATGTAGGCTAAAAAGGACAACTGAGTGTAGATCATCTTTCCTGTGAAAGCAAGGTGAATTTTGCCATTAACTTTAGCAGCAAAGAGAGAACTATTCTTCTACTTCCTCCACTGACCTCTTAAGCAAGTAGAAATTGAGGAATGAGACAGCCTTTAGGGGAAAAAAGCAATTCTAGAAATATGTGTATGCAGGCTGATTTGCATACATCGTTTATTTGAAAAATAGGAATATCAGGAAATCATACCCTACTGAAGTAGGCCTACACAGAACATTTTCTTTGTATAATCCTCAAGTTGCTTAGGGAAAGTTGACTCTAATAGTTAACTGGAAAAACATAAACATTATTGAAGGATAGGAGGAGTTAACCACAGATGGATAAAATATTCAGACAGGAAAATATAATCAGTGAAAAACTGAAGCCTCAGTAGTGACACTATGAAGTGAAGTTATGGTGGTTCCAGGTTAACAAGAAGGGTAGGAAGTCAGCAGAGGGGATGATACATGTGTGAAGCCAGGTCAAAACGGTGAAGGTCTAAGCTATTCATTCCTAAAAAAAAATGCATAATGAATCAAGTTCAAATGTATATTGCTTTTGACTATGAGTCTGGTCTATTTTTGTAAATATTTTTCTTTCATTTTTGAAATTATAATGGAGTTACATGTTTGGTTGATATCCCTGCGAGGCCTGCCCTTTTCTGAAGGGAAGTGGAGGAGTGGATTGCGAGGGTCAAGCTGGGATGAGATGAGTGAGGAGAAATTATGGTTGGGATGTAATATATGAGAGAATAAATTAAAAAATAGAATCACATCCTTTTCTCCTCCCCTTTCCTACCTTCAAATATTCTCATATACCTCTCCTTGTGAATTACAAATTCACAGCATATTTTTAAATTGTTACTACATGCATATATGTATACATGGAATAACATGTGTATGTATATGTATACACATATATATTCCTAAATATAACCTTCTCAGTGTGTATAATGTCTGTTTTCATATCTGACCATTAGATATTGGCTAACCAATTATTGTGTTCTTCCCTTGAGAAGACTATTTCTCCTACTTTCAACATTCTTTAGTTGCATGTAGTTCTTTGTGTAGGGTTGTGGCCCTGTGGTCATTCTCGTGTCCACGTTGGCATGTCTATTGTTCTTATTCAGCTCATTTTTATTCAGTCATGTTGGTGAGTCTTTATGTGTGTACCTTCTGACATTGCTAGGAGACTCAGTCCCACAGCAAACTCCCTCCTCACCTTGCTTTTATAGTCTTTCTGCTCTACTTTCTTCTGCAATGTTTCATGAGACTTAGATGTGGGGATTGTTTTGTATATGTATCCACGGGTACTGGGCTTCACAACTCTTCATTTTAATTTGTTGTGGGTTTTCTGTAATGGTCTCCACCTGCTGCAAAGAGAAGTTTCATTGTTGAAGGCTGAAGACTATACTTATCTGTGTGTATAAGGACAAATATTTAGACTGTAAGGGATTATGCTGGTTTAATAAAGTGGCAGTTTGGGATTCTTCTCCAAGATCCATGATTGAACTAGCCCCGAGTAGTTGGCTAGGTTTCCAGTACCAGACATTACTTCCCTCTTGTTAAGTCTTAAGACCAATTAGAGAGCTGTTGGATACTGCCCAGGTAGGTATGCTACCTCCCAGTCCTTAGTGTATCATACCATACTGGTTGTTATTGTGGTTCATAGATATTATAGCTGGATAGGACTGTTGGGTGGTTTCCTCCTTTGGAAGCTTGCCTGACTTATTCTGGTACCAAAAAAAAGCTAGTCATTAGGAAGGGGTCTTTCAAATCAACTCCAGCTCAACGGACTCTAGGCCCTGTTTTTGAAGTGCATGATGTATTCAGCAACAGGAACTTACCTTCCACCTCTGGAGGACAAATAAAGGCAGTATAAATATCCTGTAATGCTTTGGGAGTCTCTTGGACAACCCTGAGAAACAACTCAAAAGAGGGCTTCTTATGCCTGGTGTTGGGGTTTTGTTTAGTTGACTTTTGGCTCTATGAGGGAACATTGCTATCACAAATGAGAAATTTTCATTTAAACTATATTTGTATATTTATACACAGATTTACATGTATTATGGGGGTTTTATTTGTTTTGTAGGTACATAGTAGTATGATTCTTTATGATATTTTCAAATGTCTACTGTTACTTCACCCTCCTTCCTCTATCTTCTGTATTTATCTCCTTTACTTTCCATATCCCAGATAAGATGACTAGTCCCTTGTCTATTGCTCCCCCACACATCATACCCTTGCAATAGTCCCTTGTCACTTTCCTGGTTTCTGTAGTTACCTCAGTCTATGTACTTAAATCAGAGGATTTAGAGCCAGAAGCCTCCAATGAGAGAGAACTTGTGATGTTTGTCATTCTGCATCTGGGTTACCTCATTCTTATGACCTTTTGTAGTTCTAACCATTTATCTGTAAAATTCATGGTTTCATATTTCTTTTTTAAATTTAATTTAACTTAATTTAATTTTTCATTTTACATCCTAATCATAACCCTCTCCTCCTCTGGGTCTTGCCCTCCTGCCCCTTTCTCCCATCCTTCCTCCCCTTCTCCACAGAAAAGAGGAGCTCCTCCCACCCCATACCCCCATACAGTCCCACTCCAGCATATCAAGTCCCATCAGGTCTGAGAATTTCCTCTTCCATTGAAGCCAGGCATCACAGCCCCAATGAGGGGAAATGATCACAAAGCAGCCCTCATAGTCCTTGCCTGAGACAGTCCATGCTCTACTTGCTAGGGGCCCACATGATGACCAACCTGCCCATCAGTTACATATGTGTAGAAGGCCTAGGTCTAGTTCATGCATGCCCTTTGAATGGTGGTTCAGACTCTGTGAGCCCCAATGGACCTAGGTTAGTTGACTCTGTTGATCTTCTTGTGGCATTCTTGTCTTCTCTGGGTCTTTCTATCATTCCCTCCATTCTTCCACAAGATCCTCCATGTTCCCCCTAATGTTTGGCTGTGAGTCTCAGCTTCTGTTTGGATACTCTCCTGCATAGAGGTTCTCAGAGGACAATTATGCTATGCTCCTGTCTGTAATCATAGCAGAGTATCATTAATAGTGATAGGGGTGGGCTCTCTCTTGGGGTAGGTCTAAGGTTGGGCCCATCATTGGTTGGTCATTCCTTCAATGTCTGTTATATCTTTATACCTGTATATCTTGTGCACAGAGTAAAGTTTGGATTGAAGGCTATGGATGAGTTGTTTATCTCCTTCCTCCTCTAGAAGTCCTACCAAGTAGTGGGAGACCACTTCAGTCTTCATATCTCCTGCTGGTAGGATTCCCAGCTAGAGTCATCTCCATTTCCTCCCAGGGGCCTACCTTGTCATTGGTCTCCAGCTGGTCTCGAGATGATCCTCCTCAGTTTCCCATCTTTCACCCAGCATATTCACCACCTGCCCCTTGTCTCCCCATAGATGATATTCTTGCTTTCCTTCCTCTTTCTTGGTCCTACTCAGTTCCCTCTCTTCAGCTACTTCTGTCTTTTCTCTTTTCCCTTCTGAGTGAGATTCAAGTATCCTCTCTTTCTTCATAGCACTGCTTTCATTGTGTCCCATAGATTTGGGTATGTTGTGCCTTCATTTTCGTTGGATTTTAAGAAGTATTTAATTTCCTTCTTATTTCTTCCCTGACCCAGTAGTCATCCAATAAAGATTCTTCCATTTCCACGAATGTGTAGACTTTCTGTTATTTTTGTTGTTGTTGAAGTCCAGCTTTATTCCATGGTGGTCTGATAAGATAAAAGGGGTTATTTCAATTTTCTTGTATCTGTTGAGGCATGCTTTGTGTCCAAACTTCAAGTCCTTGAAGAAAGAAATTGAAGAGATCATCAGAAGATGGAAAGATCTCTTATGCTCATGGATAGGTAGGATCAACATAATAAAAATGGCCATCCTACCAAAATCAATATAAAAATTTAATGCAATTCTTATCAAAATCCCACCACAATTCTTTATAGACCTGGAAAAAGCAATTCTTAACTTCATATGGAATAACAAAAAACCCTGAATAGCTAAATCAATCCTCTACAACAATGACAACAAAAAACATCTGGAGGTATCACTCTCACAGATTTCAAGCTGTACTACAGAGCAATAGTAATAAAAACAGCATGGTACTGGTATAGAAACAGACCAGTGGATCAATGGAATTGAATTGAAGACCCAGAAATGAACCCACACACCTATGGTCACTTAATTTTTGACAAAGAAGCCCAAACAGTACAATAGAAAAAGGACAGCATCTTCAACAAATGGTGCTGGCCCAACTGGATGTGGACATGCAAAAGAATGAAATTAGACCCATACATATCACCTTGTACAAAACTTAAGTCCAAGTGGATCAAAGACCTTAACATAAAGCTAGACAAACTAAATCTATTAGAAGAGAAAGTGGGGAAAAGCTTTGAACTCATTGGCATAGGTGACAACTTCCTGAACACCAACAGCTCAGGACCTAAGACCAACAATCAATAAATGGGACCTCATGAAGCTGTAAAGCTTCTATAAGGCAAAAGACACTGTCATTTGAACAAAACAGCAACCTACAGATTGGGAAAAAATCTTCACCAACCCCACATCTGACAGAGGGCTAATATCCAAAATTTACAAAGAACTCAAGAAATTAAATGCTAAGAAACCAAATAATCCAATCAAAAAAATGGGGAACAGAGCTAAACAGAGGATTCACAAAGGAGGAATCCCTAATGGCTGAGAGACCCTTGAAGAAATACTCAGCATCCTTAATCATCAGAGAAATGCAACTCAAGAGGACTCGGAGATTCCATTTCTCAGCTGTCAGAATGGCTAAGGTAAAAAGCTCAAATGACAGTACATGCTGGTGAGGTTTTGGAGAAAGGGAAACTCTCCTCTATTGCTGGTGGAAATGAAAACTTGTACAACCACTATGGAAATCAGTCTAGCAATATCTTAGCAAACTTGGAATAGATCTATCTCAAGACCCATCCATACCACTTCTGGGAATACATCCAAATGATTCCTTACCTTATCTTAAGGATGTTTCCTCATCTATGTTCATAGCAGCTTTATTTGTAAAATAGCTAGAAACTGGAAACAACCCAGATGTCCCTCAACCGAGGAATGGATAAAAACCTGTGGTACATCTACACAATGGAATACTACTTAGCTATCAGAAACAATGAAATCATGTAATTTGCAGCCAAATGGATGGAACTAGAGAAGCTCATCCTGAGTGAGGTAACCCAGACTCAGAAGGATGCACATGGCATCTATTCACTTGTAGTTGGATTTTAGCCATATAGTACAGGATAACAACACTACAACCAATGCACCAAAGGGAACATGAACATAGACTTTGTTACCTGTCCATGAGACACTTTGCCCTAGTGGTGCTGCCTTGTAGGCCCCCAGTATATGAGGAAGCTCTTAGCCTTCATATAACTGCTGAACTGGGGCGGGGGACTGTTATGTAGGGACACTCCACTCCAGAGGAGTGGGATGGAAGGGACAGGGGGTAGAGGGTGGGAGAGAGGGATTGGGAGGGGTGGAAAGAGGACACTGTGATGGAGATGTAACCTGAAGTAATAAATAAATATTTTAAAAAAGTATCCTCTCTTGGGCCCTCTTAGTTACTTAGATTCTTTAGGTCTATGTAATGTAGTATGGTTATCCTGCACTAAATGTCTAGTATCTGCTTATGAGCAAGTACATATCATGTGTATCTTTCTGGGTCTGGGTTATCTAACTCAGGATGCTCTTTTTATGCATTTGTTTGGAAATTGCATGATTTCCTTGTTTTTAATAACTGAGTAGTATTCCATTGTGTAAACATACCACATTTTCTTTATCGATTCTTCAATTGAGGGACATCTAGGTTTCTTCCAGGTTCTGGCTATGATGAATAAAGCTGCTATGAAAACAATTGACCAAATGTCCTTGCAGTATTGTGGGGCATCTTTGGGGTATATACTCAGGAGTGATATGGCTGGGTCTTGAGGTAGAGCTATTCCCAGTTTTCTGAGATGACACCAGACTGATTTCCAAAGCCGTTGCACAAGCCTGCACTCCTACCAGCAATGGAGAAGGGTTCCTCTCTCTCCACATCCTCGCCAGCATGTGCTGTCACTTGAGTTTTTTGCTTGTTTGTTTGTTTTTGTTTTGTTTTGCTTTAGGGTGCAATAACTTTATTTTATGAAATAAAGATTAAGAAAAACTTTGGGCAAGTTATATCTCAATGAGGAGAGTGGAAATATATATATTTTAAACCTGAAATATCCTGAAAAAATCTGAAAACCATGTAATTAAAGAGAAGTTTGCTGATATTTTCAATGTCCCTAGGTTGTTGTGAATTTCAAACTTATCAAGGTGCTTCACACTTCAAACACTCTCTTAATCAGATTAGCAATAGTCACTTTGTGCTGCTATGCAGCAGCGTAGTTAGCATTCTTGAACATGAGTATGGAGCAAGGATGTTTGGCTAGAGATCTCAGATCTGTCATTTTTGAGTTGTGTAACCTGCAGCAAGGTACTTAACTTTCTGTTTTTGGGTGCCCTTGTGTTCAAAAGGGTACATAAAAATAGTGTTTGTCTCATGAAGCTGCCTTAGAGGGTAAGTGTCCTGGTTGATAGTTTTGTCAACTCAACACAAGTTAGAGTTATGTTAAAACAGGGAGACTCAGTTCATGAAATACCCCCGTGGGACAGTTTTCTCCTGATTAACAATTGTTGTGTGAGGGCAGTGCCCATTGTGAGTGGTGACCCAACTTGGGCTGGTGGTCTTGGAATTAAAAAAAATTAACATTTACTTATTAATTCAAGTTACATCTAAATCAGAGCCCCCTCCCACCTCTCCTCCCAGCCCCACCTTCCCACCCTCTACATACTCTCCCTCCTACCCTCATCCTCAGGTGAGGGGAGCCCCCATATATCAGCCTTCCCTCAGTTCATCAGTCACATGAGGGCTAAGAACTTCTGCTTGCTCTGGGGCCCGACATGGCAGCTCATCTAGGGTGAAGTATCTCACTAACAGGTAACAAAGTCCATGACTGAGACCTTCCCCACCTCTACTTACTAAGGGATCTGTATGAAAACCAAGTTGCCTATCATATGTGTGTGTGTGTGTGTGTGTGTGTGTGTGTGTGTGTGTGTGTGT
>CAJQZJ010037392.1:433815-444349 GCA_907164525.1 Lophiomys imhausi | reverse complement strand
TCTCTTACAGCTTTTAATATCCTTTCTTTGTTCTCTACATTTGGAGTTTCTATTATTATGTGTCAAGAGGAGTTTCTTTTCTGATCTAATCTGTTTGGTGTTCTGTAAGCCTCTTGGATTTTTATTGGCATCTCTTTTTTCAGGTTTGGGAAGTTTTCTTCTATGATTTTGTTGAAGATATTTCCTGGACCATGGAGTTAGGAGTCTTCCATTTCTTCTATGCCTATAATTCTTAGGTTCTGTCTTTTCATTGAGTCCTTGATTTCTTGGATGTTGTGGGTGAGAGGTTTTTTAGCTTTCTCATTTTCTTTGGATGTTGTACTGATTTCTTCCATTGAATCTTCCATGCCTGAGATCCTGTCTTCCATCTCTTGCATCCTATTTTTCATACTCACATCCATAGTTCCTGTTCTCTTCTCTTGATTCTCCATTTCCTCTTTTAACTCTGACTGTGTTTTCTTGATTATTTCCATTTCTATTTTCATGTCTTGAATGGTATTGTTCGTTTTGTACATTTCCTTCTCCAGTTTGCTTGTTTTTGCCTGGAGATCTTTCATTGCTTTGTCCTTTTCCTGTTCAAGCTGGGTCACCTTGGCTTAGAGCTCTTTAATGGTGTTATTCATTGTTTTGACTTGTAAAATTGTGGCTTCTTTGAATTCCTTCATAGTTTTAAGGTCTTCTTGAAGGGACTCTATCACTTTCCATAATGTAGAATTGTCATCGTATTCATGTGTTTCAATTGCGGTGAGGTGGTTCTGGCTGGACGGTATAACGTTGCTTTCTTTTGTTGGAGACATTTTGCTCTGTTTTTTTTTTTTTTTTTTGTTGGTCTGGGGCCTCTGGCCATGTGGAATTTTTTTGCTGTCTTCTGGACTTTCGTCCAAAGGGGGCACTTTGGTGTAGGAGTAGTGTTGCCTTACTCCACTCCTATAAGGTGTGTCATTCAGCACCGCCTCCCAGGTGGAGACCTAACTAATCCAGGTGGTGGAGCTGTGTACAAGTGAGCTCTGGTTCCCCACTGGAAGGGCCTGTACTAGTACAAAAGTCTGATATACGACAGTTTCACATATCTCGCAGTTTGTCCGTGGTTGGTTCCTGTAGCGGGTAAATCTGCAGTTCAGCTCCAATAGCCTTGCCGCACCCAAGGCTTGTAAACTGGTCAGTTTCACCACAAACCGCCATCTGCGGTCTGAAGGCATTTTGCAGCCGTGCTGAGCTCAGTTCCAAAGGTCGCAACCTTTCGCCAGATAGTTGGATCGTCTGTGTGAGACCTGGGAGTGCCCAGCAGGGTGGGGATTATCTCTGTGTGAGTTCTGAATCTGCCCGCTGGGTATTAGGTTGGAACTTACTGGGAGTCTCTCCTGTTGGGGGATGGGTGATCCCGATTCCTGGGTCCAGCGGCTTCCTTGCCTGTCCGAGAGTGGGAAGGAGCGTCCTGCCCAGGGATCTTCTGTGGTCCCTGGGTAGTGGGGTGAGATTTAGAAGGGGTTGTGACCTTTGTACAGCATCCTGGAACACTTGCCGCCTTGTGACTGTTAACCCCGAAATCAAAATACGTCCGCGCAGGCCGCCGCCATCTTGGATCCCCCCCCCTTGTCTAAGCTTTCTTCTTCTTTTTTTTGGTTAGTATTTCAGTCTCTGTAAGCCTAGAGGGCCTCCGTTGATTGGTGCTGTTGATCTTCATATGTTATTCTTGTCCCTTCGATGTCTCTCTATTCCTCCTCCCTCTCTTAAATAAGACTTCCAGAGCTACAGCTAATGTTTGACTGTGTGTCTCAGTGCCTGTTTTGATCTGCTGCTGGGTGGAATTTCTTGCAGGATAGTTTTGCTAGGTTCCTGTTCCTTTGGGCCTGTGAGTTGTAGGATAATCATCCTGTACTATATGGCTAAAATCCAATTATAAGTGAATGCATACCATGTGTATCTTTCTGGGTCTGGGTTAGTTCACTCAGGATGAGCTTTTCTAGCTCCATTCATTTGGTGGCAAATTGCATGATTTCCTTGTTTCTGATAATTGAGTAGTATTCCATTGTGTAGATGTACCACAGTTTTTTTCATCCATTCTTCTGTTGAAGGACATCTGGGTTGTTTCCAGGTTCTAGCTATTATGAATAAAGCTACTATGAACATTGTTGAAGTGATGTCCTTGTGGTTTGGTGAAGAATCTTTTGGGTATGCCTGGGAGTGGTAAGGCTGGGTCTTGAGGTAGAACTATTCCCAGATTTCTCAGATATCGCCAGATTGATTTCCTAAGTGCTTATACAAGTTTGCACTCCCACCAACAATGGAGGAGTGTTCCCCATTCTCCAAATCCTTGCCAGCATGTGCTACCACTTGAGTTTTTGATCTTAGCCATTCTGATGGGTGCGAGATATAACCTCAGAGTTGTTTTGTGTTGCATTTCCTTTATGACTAAGGACTTTGAACATTTCTTTAGGTGCTTCTCTGAAACTTGTGTTTCTTCTGCTGAGAATTCTCAGTTTAGCTATGAATCCCATTCTTTTAAATGGATTATTTGGTTTATTGGTGTTTACTTTTTTGAGTTCTCTATATATTTTGTACATTATGCCTCTATCAGATGTAGGGTTGTGAAACATCTTTTCTCAACTTGTAGCCTGCTGTTTTTTTTCTTTTGATAGTGTCCATTGCCTTACAGAAGATTTTCAGTTTCATGAGGCCCATTTATTGATTATTGATCTTAGAAACTGAGCTATTGATATTCTGTTCAGGAAGTTGTCTACTGTGCCAATGAGTTCAAGGCTGTTCCCTACTTTCTCTTCTAATAAGTTTAATCTATCTAGTTTTATGTTGAGGTCTTTGAT
The DNA here is from genome assembly GCA_907164525.1 of Lophiomys imhausi. Taxonomy (NCBI): domain Eukaryota; kingdom Metazoa; phylum Chordata; class Mammalia; order Rodentia; family Muridae; genus Lophiomys; species Lophiomys imhausi. The sequence continues at coordinate 441,527 of CAJQZJ010037392.1, read as the reverse complement.
CCACTTGGCCTCGAGGTTTGTGCAAGATGATAAATAAGGATCTATTTTCATTTTTCTACATGCAGACACACAGTTAGACCAGCACCATTGTTGAAGATGTTTTCTTTTTTCAATGTATGGTTTGGCTTTTTTGTCAAAAAAAAAAAAAAAAAAAAAAAAAAAACAAGTGTTCATAGGTGTGTGGGTTTATTTTGGGGTCTTTGATCTGATACCATTGATCAACCAATCTGTTTCTATGCCTGTACCATCTGGTTTTTATTACTATTTCTCTGTAGTACAACTTAAAGTCAGGAATGGTGATTCCTCCAGAAGTTCTTTTGTTGTGGAGGATGATTTTTTTTTTTTTTAGCTATTCTGGGTTGTTTGGTTTTCCATATGAATTTGAGACTTGTCTTTCTGTAAAGTATTGTGTTGGTATTTTGATGGGAATTGCATTGAATCTGTAGATTGCTTTTGATAAGATGGCCATTTTTACTATGTTAATCCTACCAATTCATGAACACGGGAGATTTTTCTATCTTTTGATATCTTCTTCAATTTTTTTTCAAAGTCTTTGATTTTGTTACATTTGTATATGTGCCTGTTTTTGTACCCAAATCATAGAGTTTTGAATACCCTGGCTCTGAATATATTTCAAAATCTGGAATGGTAATCACTTTGGCATTGTTCTTTTTGATTGGGCTTGTTTTTCAAATCCAGGATCCTTTGTGGTTCTTTATAAATTTTAGAATATTTTTTTTCTAATTCTGTAAAGACTGAAATGAAGATTTTGATTGTACTGAATCTATAAATAGCTCTTGGTAAAATGGTTATTTCCACAATGTTAATTATAGCAATCTTTGAACAAGGGATGATTTTCCATTTTCTAGTATCTTTATCCCTTTCTTCAGTGCATTAAAGTTTTCATTTCCATGTCCTTCACTTCCTTTATTGGGTTTGTTCTTGAATATTTTATTTTCCTTTATGTTATTGTGAATGAAAGCGTAACCATGATATACTTCTCTGTATGTTTGTTGTTGGTACATAGAAAAACTACTGATTTATTAAAGTTGATTCTGCTTCCTGTCACATTGCTTAATTCATTTATTACTTTTCAAAGTCTTCTGGCAGAATTTTTGGAATGCCTAATGTATATCATCTGCAAATATAGATGATTTGGCTTCTTCCTTCCCTATTTGTATTCCCTTAATTTACTTCTCTTACCTTATTGCTCCAGCTGGTGGTTGAGAAAAATATTGAAAAGGAGAGGGGATAATGGTATCTTTGCCTTGTTCCTGACTTCAATGAGGTTGCTTCAAGCTTTGCCTTCATTGGGATGATGTTTGCCATTGGTTTCTTATATACATATACATCCTTTATTGTGTTTCCTATAACCCTGCATTCTCTAGGACTTTTATTATGAAGGCATGTTAGATTTTGTCAACATCTTTTTCTAGCCGGGCGGTGGTGGTGCACGCCTTTAATCCCAGCACTTGGGAGGCAGAGGCAGGCGGATCTCTGTGAGTTCGAGGCCAGCCTGGTCTACAAAGCGAGTCCAGGACAGCCAGAGCTACACAGAGAAACCCTGTCTCAAAAAAAAAATCTTTTTCTGTCTATGTAGGTGAATATGTGATTTTTGTCTCTAAGTCCATTTATGGGGTTTATTACATTTATTGACTTGTGTAAGTGTTTCAGGGATAAAGCTATCATGGTCATGGTGGACAATATTTTTGATGTATATCTGTGTTGTGTTTGCAAGTGTTTTATTGAGTATTTTTGAATCTATGATCATAAGGAATATTGTAGTTTTCTTAGTTGTTGTGTCTTTACCTAGTTTTGGTATTAGAGTGATACTGGTTCCATAGAAGGAGTTTAAGAGTGCTCTTTCTGTTTGTAATTTTTAAAAATAATTCTAAAGAGACTGTAGATCTTCTTTGAATGCCTATAAAACTCTGCTGTGAATCCATCTGTCTTGAGCTTTATTTGCTGGAAGGCTTTTTATTGCTATTTCACTCTCATTTGCTATATTATCTATTCACATTGTTGTTGACTTCTTGATTTAATTTTGGCGGTTTGGCTGAATCTTGAAATTTACCTACTTTTAAAAAATCTTTCCACCTTAATGGAATACATGTTATTAGAAAACATTACCTTATAATGTTCTGAATTTCTTTGGTGTCTGTGATAATATTTTCCTGTTCATTTCTGATTATATTAATTTGAGTCTCTTTCTCTCTTTCTCCCTTTCTCTAATTAGTTTGCCTAAGGGTCTGTCAATCTTATTTATCTTCTCAATGAACTAGCTCTTGGATTTTCTGATTCTCTGTATTGTTTTCTTTGTTGATGTTTCATTGATTTCTTTTCTAATTTTTATTATATCTTGCTATCAAGTAGGTTTGTATTTGGTTTGTTCTTGTTTTTATAACATTTTGTATTGCATTATTAAGACATTCATTGTGCTCTTTGGATTCTTTTCCTTTTATTGCAAATAGATCCTTTTTTCATACATAGTTTGGATTTTTTAATGTAAGCATGTAGAACTATACATTTCTCTTCAGGAATTTTTTCAATGTGTCTTATATTTTTTGTTATGTTTTCATTTTCATTTAGTTCCAGGAACATTTAAAATTTATTTCTTGATTTCTCCTTTGACCCATTCCTTATTCGGTAGTAAGCTGTTTAATCTCTGTGAGTTTATATATTTACTAGAGGTTTTCTTTTTTAAAATCAATTTTAAGTTTTATTATATTGTGGTTAGGTAGGATACAGGAAATGATTTCAATCTTTTTGAATTTGTAAAGATTTGTTTTGTGTTCTAGAATGTGGACTCTTTTATTTAGTATTAATTATTATTATTGCTGTCTTGGTTTTTATTCTTACTTATTGAATTTTTTCATACAATATATTCTGATCACAGTTTCCCCTCCTTTGTCTCCTCCAAGATCCTCCCAAACTCCCTGCCTATCCAACTCTACAACCTTTTTCAAGTGAAGAAACAAACCAGAATAATACAAAACAAAACGAAATAAACTGAGCAAACAAGGGGGGAAGAAGTAATGAAAAACCACAAGAAACACACACACAGGCAGACACACATGGATAACACAATAAATAATCAAAAGACCAACAAGTTTTACTTTTTTATATTGAAAAATTTTTATTATGTGAATTTCTCATCATGCACCCTGTTCCCTCTCATCTCCCACCTCCCCTCAGGCCCACTCTCCATCCTTGCAATCTGTCTCAGCATTAAAAATATAATCTCACTGTGGAAGCTGCAGTGTGTCTCAGTGTGTCCCACAATATTCTCTTTTGTCCACACATTTTGCTTGCAAATGCTCATTAAAATGGCTCCCTGGTCTGGTACGAGGCCTCTGGTTTCTGCTGCTTTGTCAATATGGAACCTCATTGAAACTCCTCTCAGATATGTATAACTGTCCTGTGTCATAGAGATCCTGTAGTTTGGGTTGTGGAACTGACCTCTTCTTGCACTCCAGCCATTCATCTATAGGGTAAATGTTGGGTGGGCCAACTCAAAGCCCTGGCTCTGTACCTGCAACCCCTACTTGCAGGGCTAGTTCTACTATGGAAAGGTGCAGGGTCTGCTCTCCTGAGTGCTGCAGCAAGTGAGGGGCAGGAACAGCTCTCCTGAACTTGTGACCCCTTCTGGGCCAGATCTCCTGTTGGCCAATGGTGGTCAGGGCAAAAGGGAGAGGAGGGGATCTCTCCCTAGCCAACACTTCAACATAGCAGACAGAAGTCAGGGCTGGCTCTCCCACACTCACTCCCTCAGGGCTGGCTCACCCACAACCCCCATATCCAGGACCAACTGTAGTGTGCTATCCAGGCAAGGGGCATGACCTGCTCTCCCAAGTGCTGCAGCATGTGAGGAGCAGGGACAGCTCTCCTGCTCTTGTAACCCTATTTAGGTCAGATCTCACCCCAGGGCTGGGTCTCCACAACCCCCACATCCAGGGCCAGGAAGAGTTCTTTTAGTTTCTGGCTTATTATCTGTTCTGAGAGCCCATGTGGTGCTTGGCTAGTACTGGTCTGGTAGTCATCACAGGCTACCCCATGGTGTCAACGATGTGTTGGTAACCAGCTTACTTTTTTTTCAGGAATGTTAGGCTACTATTCATTCAGATGTTCATAGGTCAGAACACTGAACGTAGATATAGCTTCTCTCCTCTCTGCCACCTACTTATGCACATGTGACATAATAGCCACATCTTCAATGCCTCTAGAGGCACATCAAGTTTTCTTAAAAGTCAAAAGAATTCATTGTAAGTACTAGTCAGTAGGGGTGAAGGCTCTAGTTTGGTACCAGTATGACTTCTTTGTGTTCAGTGAGATATGTATGTGTTCTCGTCAGCAATGGGGTCCTAATATCTGTTTGTGGAAAGCATCCAGTAGCCTTGGAAATAACTTGAGTTGTTAAGAATTTCCATGAGGCCCCTTTGGTCAACACCCCAATCAGTTGTGACCTATTTCTGGCACTAGAGGTTTCACTTGGTGGTGAGAGATGTGTAGTTGGGGCTTTGTCTCTCTTGTTATTAAGTGATTCCATTTAGATTTTTCATATATGCATATATTTAAAGAAACTTCTGTTGTATTAGGTTTCCATAGACCCCCTCAAATGACTCTTATTTTCAGATGTCCCTTGCATACTCTGCTGTTTCTTCCCTCTCCTCATTGAACTTCCCATTTCAGCCTCCCATTCATCCATAACTATGTATTCTATTTCCCCTTCCTAGGGTGATTCCCTCACCAGTCCCTTATAATATATATAACCTCTATGGTTATATGAAAGCTTAAAATCTAACATGGATGTGGTCTGTTTTAGAATAGCTTCCATGTGCTGTTGAGAAGAATGTGCTTCTTTAGTGTTTGGATAGAATATTCCATAGATATTTGTTAAGTCCATTTGATGTATGATGTCAATTAATTCTGATGTTTCTGTTTACTTATTTATTTATTTGTCCAAAGGCCCTGTCTGTTAGAGAAAGTTGGGTATTGAAATCCACTGATGTTAATAGACTGGGGTATTGAAATCATTTATTGATGTTAATAGAATGATGTTAAACTGTGTTTAGAAGAAGAATTTTTATGATACTGGGAACCCAGATATCATAACCAAATCAAGAGTTTTGTTCATATGTGTTTCAGATAGCAATGTCTTCTTGATTAACTGTTTCCTTGATTAGAATGAATTGTCTCTCTTTAATCTCATCTGATTAGATTTAGTTTGAGGTCTTACTAGATATTAGATATCTTATTAGATATCCTAATATCTTAGTTTGAGATATTAGGATAGCTATGCCTGTTTGCTCCTGGGTTCATTTGATAGGAATATTTTGTTCATCCTTTTACTCTGCAGCAGTGCCTGTCTTTAAAACTAAGATATGTTTCTTCTACACAACACACAGATGAATTTTGTGTTTTGATCTATTCAGAATTTTGTGTCATGGTCTATTTTTTTATTTGAATTGAGGCCTTTGATATTTAAAGTTATCATTGAAATGCATGTGTTGATTGTGGTCATCATACTGTTGATTTTTTGGTGTGTTGTTGATTTTTGGCATTGTTGTTTGTGTCCTCAGAGGTATTTTTTTGTTTCAATAATTATAGCTTCATATTTTCCCCCAAAGGTTCTCTGCTACACTCATTTTTTTCATCCTGAAATAATGCTTACTGTATTTTCCTTAGGTTTGTTTTGTTGGATATATTTTTGATTGTTTATATCATTTGACATTTTTTTTCTGCTTCAATTTGGCATATGGTTTTGCTGGGTACATTAGTCTAACTTACTGCCACAGTATTTTACAACTTGGAATGCATTGCTCCAGGCTCTTCTGGATTTCAAAGTTTCCATTGAGAAATCGGTTATTTTGATGGGTCTTCCTCTATATGTGACTTGTGTTTTTTCTCTTGCAGCTTTCAAAACACTTTCATTGTTCTGTCTACTGAGTATTTTAACTATGATATGCTGTGGGCATGTTCTTTTCTGGTCCTGTCTACTTGGTGCTCTGTGTGCTTCTTGTATCTGTAGGCATGTGTCTTTGCTTAGTTTGAGGAAGTTTTCTTCTATGATCTTGTTGAAGATCTGGTTTATGACATTCAACTGGGATTCTTCTCCTTCATCTATATCTATAATTTGAAAATTTGTTTTTTTCATGGAAAACTATATTTTCTGTGTGTTATTTTCCTATTTAAAAATTATATTGCTTGATTATTTGATCTAGATCCTGTATCTTTGGGTCGTGAAAGTGTATCTACTGCTTGGTTCATTCTACTTATATGGCTTTTCTTTCATTTTTCTATTTCAGTTATTGGATTTTTCAGTTCAATCTTCATTTCATTTTGAGTCCTCTTCAATGTTTCTATCTCCTTGTGATGGCTATTCTTGGTTGTCAACTTGACTACATATAGAATTAACTAAAACCTAAATGACTGGGCACACCTGTGAGTGCTTAAAAAAATCATTTGAAGTGGAAAGACTCAATTCTTATCTGGATCTTTGAGGTCAAAAGACACACCTTTAATCCAGATTTTTTGAGCTGTGAAGATCCCACTTTAATCTAGGCCACACCTTCTGCTGGTATTCTATATAGAGGGCAGGGAATAAGGCAGCTTGCTCTTTCTTTGCCTGCTTGCTCTTGCTAGCAAGTCTATTCCTTCACTTGCATTAGAACCTACTTTGGGATTCTGGCATATACTGAAGACCAGTTGAGACATCTAGCCTTTTGGACTGAACAACTACTGGATGTGTTGGTAGACAGTCATTGTTGGACTAGCTGTAGAACAGCCTGTAAATCATTCTAATTAACTTCCTTAATACATATAGAATGTATATATATATATATATGTATTATTCTTATGTTTATATTTTCTTTGACACAACTCAGTTGTTTATCCTCCTTAGAATCTTTGCTTTCATTGCACTGTTTCTTTGTGTCTTCTTTAAATTCATTGAACTCTTTGATGTACTTTATGATTGTTCTTTTAAATTATTTGTCCTGAATTTCACCTAAATCATTCTCACTGGCAAACATTTGATTGGTTTTGGTTAGAAGATAATGGCTTGATTGATCATATTGTTAATATTTTTTCAGGTGAGATATGGACATGTGAACCTTTTTTTTAGTTCTACTTCTGTTATTAACAGTGTAGGTTGGGATAAAAGAGAGGATACATGGGTGGGTTGGGCCTAGGGTTTAGAAATAGCTTGAGTAGAATGAAGTCAAGTGGACAGAGGGGACTGGGCTGTTGTACAGGTTGTGTCTTCCTGTGCAAGCCTGGAGTATGAGGAAAATCTGGCTAGATAGAAATGTTGGATGTGGTGTGCAAGTGGTTCATGCATTAAAGGATAGGTAGAGAAGTTCTTGGAAGTACCTTAGAGCTTCTTTCCAATGCAGGGAGGTGAGGTCAGCCTAGGCAAAGGTACTTGATATGGGGTCTGGGCTACATCTGGTAGATTAGGGAAGATGTGTGGATGGGAAGGATCAGTGAACTTCACAGGGCTAGACCATGGAGGAAGTTGTGGGAGACCTAGCTAGGTATAAAGGTTGGGTGCAGTACAGTAGGGACCTGCGAGTGATGTCCAGAATGGTGAACCAGACCTAAAGCTTACAGAAAGCTGTGAGGCATTTGACTTAGTAAATTTGTACTCCCTTTTTATGTAGAGTACACACACACACACACACACACACACACACACACACACACACACACAC
>CAJQZJ010037392.1:420073-433805 GCA_907164525.1 Lophiomys imhausi | reverse complement strand
CACACACACACACACACACACACACACACACACACACACACACACACGAGTTTTCCCCCAATTTATTAGTTTTTTGTTTTTGTATATATGTATAGATTTTTTTGAGTTTTGTACATATGTATAGATTTTATTGTTAATGACCATAGAAAATTTTTGTAAGATGACTATAGTAATGCTTTTGTGCAAAAATATTCTTAGGACCATGAATAAACAAAACTATATACTTACTATGTAGTAACTCCATCTTCCCCTCATTTCACCTCTTACAAATACCATTGTGTTTTCTGTTTCCATGAGTTTATCATTAATAGTTTCTATTTAGTTGTGTGTATGAGGGCACATGGGTTTATGTACCTGTGTGTGAAAGCCAGAGGATGACATTAGGTGTCTTCATCTACCATTTTCCACTACATGTCCATGAGACAGAATCTCCAGCCTCCAAACTTATTTTTTATATTTTGTGTAAGTAGTGTAGAGATGAGTCATGCTCTACTTGCCCTTCTGTGAAAGGCATCTTCCCTCTAGCTTACTGACCTACAGGTACATCTATGTTGTTACAGGATTTCCTTCTTTTCTAAGCCATATTGTATTTCATTATCTATAGGGTTCATGTTTTCTTTCTTTCTTTTATTTTTTGTTTATTTATTGCTTCAAGTTATATCTCCATTGCAGTGCCCTCATTCTACCCCTCCCAGTTCCACCCTCCCACCCTCTTCTCCCTTTCCACTCCTCCAATGTGGAGTGTCCCTATATATCAGCCCCTCTCAGCTCAACAGTCATATGTGGGCTAAGAGCTTCCTCTTGCACTGGGGGCCAACATGGTAGTACTCCTAGGGCAAATTTTCCCCTTAATAGGTAACAAAATCTATGTTCCTGATCCTTTTGGTATATTGGTTGTAGGATAGTTATCCTCTACTATATGGCTAAACTCCAATTATAAGTGAGTATACGCCATATGCTTCTTTTTGAGTCTGTTAGCTCACTCATGATGAGCTTTTCTAGTTCCACCCATTTGGCTGAAAATTGCATCATTTCCTTGTTTCTGACAGCTGAGTAGTATTCCATTGTGTAAATGTACCACAGTTGTTTTTTTGTTTTGTTTTTATCCATTCGTCGGTTGAGGGACATCTAGGTTGTTTCCAGTTTCTAGCTATTACAAATAAGGCTGCTATGAACATAGATGAGGATATGTCCTTGTGGTTTGGTGAGGAATCCTTTGGGTGGTTACCCAGAAGTGGTATGGCTGGTACTTGAGGTAGGGCTATTCCAAGTATTCTAAGATATCACCAGACTGATTTCCATAGTGGTTGTACAAGTTTACACTCCCACCAGCAATGGAGGAGTGTTCCCCTTTCTCCACAACCTTGCCAGCATGTGCTGTCATTTGAGTTTTTGATCTTAGCCATTTTGACAGGTGTGAGATGGAATCTCAGAGTTGTCTTGAGTTGTATTTCTCTGATGATTAAGGATGTTGAGCATTTCTTCCATTGTCTCACTGCCATTAGAGATTTCTCCTTTGTGAATTCTTGGTTTAGCTCTGTTTCCCATTTTTTCATTGGAGTATTTGGTTTCTTGGTGTTTAATTTCTTGAGTTCTTTATAAATTATGGGTATTAGTCCTCTGTCGGAAGTGGGGTTGGTAAAGATATTTCCCAATCTGTAGGTTGCTATTTTGTTTGAATGACAGTGTCCTTTGCCTTACAGAAACTTGTCAGTTTCATGAGGTCCCATTTATTGATTGCTGGTCTTAGAGCCTGAGCTGTTGGTGTTCTGTTCAGGAATTTGTCTCCTGTGCCAATGAGTTCAAAGCTTTTCTCCAGTTTCTCTTCTATTAGATTTAGTGTGTCAGGCCTTATGTTAAGGTCTTTGATCCACTTGTACTGAAGTTTTGTGCAAGGGGATAAGTATGGGTCTAATTTCATTCTTTTACATGTTGACATCCAGTTAGACCAGCACCATTTGTTGAAGATACTGTCCTTTTTCCACTGTATGGTTTTGGCTTCTTTGTCAAAAATTAAGTGACCATAGGTGTGTGGGTTCATTTCTGGGTCTTCAATTGGATTCCATTCATCCACTGGTCTGCTTCTATATCAGTTACATGCTGTTTTTAATACTATTGCTCTGTAGTATAACTTGAAATCTGGGATGGTGATACCTCCAGATTTTTTTTATAGTACAGGATTGATTTAGCTATTCTGTTTTTTTGTTTGTTTGTTGTTATTCCATACGAAGTTAAGAATTGTTTCTTTTCCAGGTCTATAAAGAATTGTGGTGGTATTTTGATCAGAATTGCATTGAATCTGTATATTGATTTTGGCAGGATGGCCATTTTTATTATGTGATCCTACCTATCCATGAGCTGGAGAGATCTTCCCATCTTCTGATGTTATGTGTTTGTTGGCACTGGTTCTCTGCCACCTCTCAGTTCCTCTGTGTTTGGGTCCAGATATCTGGTTTTTACAACCTGCCCCTGATGTCACCTTAATCTGTGTCAAAGAGGTGACAACAGGTATGACTACATTAGAACCCTAAGACTGTGAATGTTGTTAATGTCTGTTTTGTTCTTGTATTTGGTTTTAGTCAAATTTCTATAAGCTCACGCTACCAAAATATTAACTTTAGATGCTATAATTTTCTTGCTATATTTTATGTATTATGAAGGCATAGTGCATTCATATTTGCATATAGTCATTTTAAAAAAAGATTAATATTCTCTTCTGTACTTGAGTGTCTGCATGTATGTATGTGTACAATGTATGCCTTGTGCCCATGGAACTGGAGTTACAGTTGTTTGGGAGACATCATGTGGGTGGGTGCAAGGAATCAAACCAGGTGCTCTGGAAGAACAACAAGTGCTCTTAACTCTGAACAATTTGTACAGCTTCAAAGTTGCATATTGGAAAGAGTAAGAAGAAATAAGGCTTCAAGAGAAAGCCAATTATGTTAATTTTTTAGTGAAAGCCAATGAGTTAAATTGAACTTCAGGTAAGATATTTATTAATAGTAGAACAGACATGAGTGCAGGAATCCTATAGGACAAATGAAACAACTGCTCTTTAAGGGACCCATGAAAAGGGGAATTCTTACACTGAGAAGAAGGAGATTTAGACAATATGAGATCTATACTACATGATGGTCCTCAAGCAACCTCTTATTACTGGACAGGGGAGAAGATTTGGATGTTACTGAGCAGTAAACGGGGGAAAGCTACTGGGATTGGAAGTGACTTGTCAGCTCTTTGAGGGAGCACGTGCAGGATATTTGTTCTAATGAATACCTATAGTGACCCGAAGGAAATTGCCACTCACATAACACCTGAAAGTGAACAGCAGAGGATTTGTCTTTCCAGATTTCTGTTCTCATGGCTTGTTAGAGGGAAGATCTTGAGATGATGAGGATCATTTTTATTGGCAAAAGAGATGCACTGTGTGTTTGAGATCTCCTCACATCAGTTTCTATTGACAGACTGGAGACACTACTATCCTTGTTTAATTATCTTGTCATGTAGTCTAGCTATGGATATTCTGTCACATCTCACCTATATGGATGAATTATATTGTCACTTTCCACAACCTACTCATAATAAAATTGCTGACATAGAAAGTCAATTTCTCTCTCTCTCTCTCTCTCTCTCTCTCTCTCTCTCTTTCTCTCTCTCTCTCTCTCTCTGTGTGTGTGTAGTTGTATGTGTGTATAGGTGTATGTGTATATATAGTGTGTATGTATGTGTGAAGTGCATGTGTATGTGTGTGGTGTGTGGTGTGTCAAGTTGCACATACATAGACGCCAGAGAAGAACATCATTGACTGTTCTGCTCTATCACTCTACCTTATTGCCTTGGATGGGGCTTCTTACTAACCTCGGAGCCAGGCTGGTGCCAATAAACCTCCATGATTCTCCTGTCTTTATTCTCTTACCCAAGAGTACTAGGGGTACAGGCATATGTAGCCATACTTGGCTTTTTGCATGAGTGAAGGGGACTCACACTGAGGTCCTTATGCTTACATATAAAGTCAGACAGGATATAACACTCTAGAGGCAACTTGGAAGGCAGAGAAAGGAGAATACCTCAGAGGCTTGCTGACAAGCTAGCCCGGACTCTCTAGCAGTGAACAACAAAAAAGATATATGGTCTCAAATAGGGGGAAGTACGTTAAAATGACAGCTTCTGACTGCCACACATAACCCTGTGGCAAACAAATGTCCCCAACCTCATAAACACACTTAGAAAACAAAGAACATACATGGAATTACAAATATAGGAGATAAATGAGAGTATGGATGCTGCTATTAATTGTATAAGGAGGACTCTGGATTTTTCAGTTAGAATAGCTTAGAGCAGGTGACAGTCATCACCTATAAAGTACATTTTTATTTAGTAATAACTCATAGGCAACATTTAATGTCTGAGCATTAGTCATTACTGCCTAAGGGCTCATGTGGGTGGAGAAAACACTTGTGTATATACAAATGCATGGGCAAGCCAGCCTCTCTACTTCCTGACATTTCTCCCACTCAGTGAACATGCACACTGTTAGATTTATAAATCAGAAAGTGAAAGGAAAAGTCATTTGTGGCTTATGGACATTTCAAAGAATATATATGTTTTATGGATTTGATAATCTTGGAATAATTACTAATGAGATATATCCTAAGGATCTAGTGAAGACAAATTTTGTCTTCAAGATGAACGATTAGAAACTAAATGATGAACATGCTAAGTTACATACTTCAAAGCTTCAATTTTGTGAATTCTATGATTCTATATTTCAGTGTGAACTTTTAAATTAGTACACAAAACCTCTGGTTTCACTATGACATTTAATTCCTACATACAAATATTTTTAATGCCTGTGTCTTTTGGGTGTGGGGAGGTATGTGCATGTAAGTGCAGTTGCCCTGAGAGGCCAGAAGATGGTGCCAGATCCCTTGGAACTGAAATTACAGGTTGTGACCTGTCCAGTGAGTGGAACCAACTTCTGTCCTATGTGAAAGCCCTAAGCTCTCTTAACTGATAAACTGTATCTCCAGCCCCTACACTATAATATTTTTTTATCATATCTATCTCCCTATTTGCATTATCTACCTGTATTTGTACTTGTATTACCTATTTGTATTTACTACCATACCCTTACTCCTGCTGGTCATCTGCCTTTCTTCAAATATTCTCTCCCTGCTTTAATATCACACACATAAACAAACACACACAAACACACACACACACTTAAATACTGCATAGGAAAGAAAACATGCAATATTTAACTTTTCCCCCATCACCCTCTCTTGTTTCCAGTCCTCTTTCCCCCATTAGTACCCTCTTTCCCCACAATCTCCCACCTAATTTCATATTATCTATCTATCTATCTATCTATCTATCTATCTATCTATCTATCTATCTATCTATCTATCTGTCTGTCTGTCTGTCTGTCTGTCTGTCTGTCTGTCTATCTATCTATCTATCTATCTATCTATCTAAATCTTGATTTATATGTGAGAGAGCTCATGCCACATTGCCCTTTTGAGTCTGGTTTATTTCATTTCACACGATAAGCTCTGGTTTAATCTACCTTACTAAAATGGAAATTTTCATTCTTCTTTATGACTGAATAAAATGCACATGTGCACATGTGCTGCCTTTTTTTCCTCACCATTTATCTGTTGAAGAACATTAAGGCCTATTCCCTATTTTGGCTATGCTGAGTAACTAACTCAGCATAAACCAGTAAACCAGTAACTCAGTTAAACCAGTAAACATGGATATACTGGTATCTGTGCTGTATTAGTTACAGTTCTCATTGCTGTTGACTCAACACTTAAGGAAGGATAGTTTTGGTTCACAGTTTGAGGATTCAGTTCATCATGGTGAGGAAGACATGGTGTCAGCAGGTCATAATGCATCCACCATTAGGAAAAAGAAAAAAAAAAGATGGTGCTGATACACAGTTCACTTCCTTCTTTTCCTGCAGTCCTGGACCCCAGTCCATGGAGTCATACCCACATTCCAGATGTATTTTCCCATTACAGTTAAACCTCTCTTGAAATGCCTTCACAGGCATGCCTTAGAGGTTTGTGTCTTAGATGTTTCTAAGATCTATTTTTTTACATAATCAAGATTGTTATGTATGTTAACCTAGATTCTTGTAGGTATAGCCAGGGGTGGTAGAGTTTATCTTGAATATTTTATGATTTTTATTGCTTTATATTTGAATGGTTATACAAATAAGATCTATGTTTTACAAGATGGTAAGATGTAGCTAAGGCAGGAGTGTCAAACAAATGACAGATTGTGTATGTGGTACAACGTTAGAGCCAGATGAACAGAATGCTTGTTGGTGTTCCATTACACAGAGAGTTGTTTTACTAAAAATATCATGTTATATAATTAAAATAGCCAGGAGAAAAGGTTAATGCTCTTTTCAAAAAGAAATAATAAATGTTTCCAATGATGAATAACCTCTGGACTCACTTGATCAATACACAATATATAGCTGTGACCAAGCATCACTCTCTATCCCACAAAAATGGACAGTCATTATTTGTCAAAAACCATCAAGCAGAGTGATTCATAAATTTTAGTCTTCCTTCAAGTGTAAAAAAATACCAAATTGAGTTTATGATATAATATATTTGATTGATTTTTCTTAACTTGATTTTCAGTTTTGTTCCTGCTCTTTAATGTAGACATTTTCCAAAGAATTGCATTTTTTTTCTTATTTATTTTTTCCTCAATTTATCCTTAAGTGAACTCTCTCCTAAGGCTTCTAGTATCTTAGTTTCTTGCCCAGTTTTTGCCTATAATTAATCAGTTCAACTTATATTTATTAAATATTGTAATGAACCTGAATTCTTCCAGGTATGGGAAATAACAAGGCAGACAGTTGAGCTGCAGTTATAGTGAGACCCTGCCAAGGATATTGAGATCTATGTAGGTTATCAGGTTAGCAGGCCCTTTTTTCCTCCATCCTTACCTGACAAAAAAAGAGACATGAAAGGAGAAGAAAGCTTTTTGATTTCTTGGAGTAAAGGGAGAAAAAATTCACCTACCTGAATTCTAGGTGGACATTTCTAGATGCTTCCAGAATATTCAGTTTGGCTATTTGTAAGACATGTCAATTCAGCTGATCTAGATAATATCTGTCTAAATGTTAAGCAAGAATATAGACATAGAAGAGGCCATAGTAGATGTTTCATGTATATGAATTTCAAGTCAGGCAAAATAAGCAAAATAGAACTTTCTTTGGGGTGGGGGCAAATGAAGGTGTTGGTGGGGTTTTTGAGGTGTTAGTAACATTCTGTTTGATTCAGTACTAGTTACATGTAGAAAAAACACCTTGTGAAAATTGCATAGATCATTCAATTGTGTGGTTGTTTGAGAAATATCTGCAATTGATTCAGGCATTTGAATACTTGGTCAAAATTATTAGTGTTGCTTGGAACTGTCACTAGGGGTGGACTTTGAGAGTTAAAAGCCTCATTTTGCTTGTAGTTCATTCTCTTCATGCTTGAGGTTGAGATATACTCTCTCAGCTTCCTTGGTTTAAATGGCAGATATGCATTCATCCACTTGAATTTTGATGGACAAGGGGATTATCTAGGCTACCATGAACATACTGTGTGTGTGCCTTTTGGTGAACATATGCGAGCCCGTTTTCTGAGTAGATTGCTAGGAATAGAATTATTGTATGGTAAAAAGTGCTTATATTTTGCTTAATGAAGTACTGCCCAACAATTCAAGAAAATGGTGCAGTAATTTGTACTCTAGTAGTATGTAAATGTTGGTGCACATCCCTGCTGATAGTTTTTTGTTTTTTGATTTGTTTTTGTTTTTTGTTTTTTTTTGGTATTGTCTGTCAGTTAAAATTGATGTTTGATGTCAGCTACACAGCTTGAACTTAGAATCTTTCCTGTCTATCTTGGTGATCAGCCAAGAGCTTGGTGAAAGGTACTCGGACCTGACTGCTAGGCATTGCTTACTCTTTGCTGCTTGTTTACTAATGATACCTTACCAGCCTTCTTGCCTTCTAGGTTCCACCTGCTTGAGTCATTAAGTTCATGCCTTGTTCCATTGTACCTTTCTTCCATCAGGTAAGCTGGATCTTACAGATTCTATTTCAATTGCATCTCTCACAGCTCACAAGAGCAGGAGGTGACCCCTACTGGGGTTTTGTAGAATGCTTCAAGGAGAAGAAACACTGAAGTTTTATATCACTGGATAAACAGGGCCATAAATGTGTCAAGGATTTCATAAAACAGATTTGGGCAGGAGAATAGTAAGTGTAAATGTGCCATGGGAAACAAATGCCCAGTGTGCTCAAGGGTCCTGTGGGCTCTGCAATACTGGAGTCCTTGGGGGATGGGTGGGTGATGATGGCCTTGGGCAGGTAGAAGGAAAAACATCCTGCAGGCAATTGTGTTGCCAGTGAAGTTGAATATTTGTGATTAAAATGTGGTGATAAATTATAATGATTTCAGTGGCAGATGGGGCATATTGGGTGAAACCGCCTACAACTCTAGTTTCAGGGGATCTGATACTTCCTTCTGGGCTCTGTGAAGATGAGCACCGTAACACAGTGTGAACTAGATGTGAACAGTGATTTGTTCTCAGGGTGAGTGATTAGGAAACCAGTTGATAAATTCTGATACTCTTGGCAAATATAGTGGCAGTGGATATTACAAAGGGGAAATGGGCATGCAACAGAGTTAAGAAGTTCGGGTGGAGTGGGTAAGGAGATGGCTCAGTCATTAGAATGCTTGTGACACAAGCATGGGGATCTGAGTTTGGATTCTCAGCACCTATGTTAAAAAAAAGTAGGTGGGGTGGTGAGCGTTTGTAAATTTGGTGCTAAGGAAGCAGACACAGGTAGATTCCTATGGGAGTTGCTGACCAGCCATTGTAGTTGAAATAGTCAATTCTAGGTTCAGAAAGAGACCCTGTTTCATATAATAAGGTGGCAAGTGATTGAGGAAGACAATTGACTTTGAACTCCAGCCTCCATAAGCTCATATAAATATGCATAAGCACTCATACCAGCATGCACACATGGATGCACATGCACATAGACACATACCACAAATACACAAGGCATGACTAAAAGACATTAGTAGAAAGTTGACAGAGAAAGATGGCATGAGTACTCTGAAATGTGTTTCCCTAACTGAATAAGGATATAGGGTACCACAAATGGAGTGTACATCTGAAGAATAATAAAGGTACCAAGGAAGAATAATGCCTGGAATGTTGAGTATGGAGGAGTGAAGAAAACATTGAGGTAGAGTAGTGCCATGAGCTGATAAGTTGTGATTTTGTGGTCTTAGAAATGAGATGTGAGGGAGGCCTGGTCTTTTTTTAAAAAAAAGGGGAAATGGAGGAAGAGTAAATCTGGGGAGAAGGGAGATTGGAGGAGTGGAGGGAGGAGAAACTGCAGTCAGGATGTAATGTATGAGAGAAGAATTAAAAGAAAAGGAAGTGAGATGTGATCTAGAAGGATGTCACTGGGGCTGTAGACAGTCCAAAGGCAACAGAAATGACACATATAGGTGAGAACCCTTGGAAAGAATTAGAGCAGTGAAGATCTAAGATGGGATGTTGGCAAATATCATTGAAGTATCAGGCAGAGGAAAAGAAACTCTGAAAATTACTAAGGCAAAATTTTAGATTGTTATGACAACCAAGTGTATAAAAGAACAGCAAAACATACATTCATCCCAAATTTGAGTCCTTTGGATGCTGTTTTCACTATGATATTATGTGAGAGAGGTATTTTGAAAGCAACTATGCCTTTCTCTAGGTCTCAGTGTCTTTCCTGACGGTCAGTATGTTGAAGTAGAATCCCTCAGGATGGCTAAGATGTGGCAAAATATGGCTTCCCTCCTCATGATCTGCTGCTAATGGGCATTATACCTTTTAGAAAAACCACCGGACTCATGACCAATTACTTATAATACTTATACATTTTATTTATTTCTACTTTTTCTACAGAGGGACTTATGTAGCTCAGGTTAGCTTTGAACTCTATATAGCTGAAGACGAACTTAGACTCCTGATCCTCCTGCTTCATATCCCAAATGCTAGATTCCAGGTATGCACCACCATACTCAGTTTATGTGATACTGGGGATTGAACCCAGTGAAACTGCAATTTAATTATCAATAGTATTTAATAATAAGTATAAACTGTGAGATTAGGCTGGCGGAGCAGCCAGCAGCTTGACAGAGCAGCGGGCGTCCTGACAGCATATCAGCTGAGAGGCTTGGCCTTCCTTAACCGGCAGCTTGATTTATCCTGGGGAAAGAGCCCCAGACCATGGTTGGCCTACACCATCTGTAACCTAAACTCTGTTAAGTAATATAAATGGTTAAATTAGGCTTGTACAATTACTGGTGGCTTGGTGGGAGATTCGCTGTAGTTCAATGGGAGTCCGACGGCCCTGGATTACTTGGACTGACAGCCTATAAGCGGCCACAGTTCTTTTCCCAATAATTAAATGCACCAAGACCTTTTAGTGTTCCAATGCTTAACCCTTAGCAGGGCAGACTCTCAATTAGCCACTCACCCAGATCACCTAATCTCAAACCGCCATGTGCCTGTGATTACCTTCCAGCATTCTCAAACACGTCTATCTGCTTCCATGTCTCCTGGTAGAATGAACTAACTAACCCTCTGCGTAAAAGCAGGGTTCCTGTTCTAATCTCAGGAAGTCCCGCCTTCCTATACTTTTCTGCCCAGCTAATTAGCCATCAGTGACTTTTGTTAACCAATCAAGAGAATGCCTCAGAAGGGGCGGTAACCAGATCTCAGCATTGAAATCAGCCTATCAGAACCAATGTTATTAGATCTTCCCCAACAATGCAGGGTTTCATGCATGCTAGTCCAAGACTCTCCAAACTGTCCTACATTGCTAGCTCTGCATTTTAGTGGATATTTTCTTAAGATTTTGTCTCATCTAGTGCTACCCCCAAAACTTCAGTCTCTTGGTGGGAAATAAGTGGTGGTGGGGGTAAAGTTGCTGGAGAAAGAAATCTAGATATTTTCATTAAATTTTATGTTGGCAATAGCATATGCATTATTTGGGAAATATGGATGTTTGCTTGAGACTGACCTTTTAAGAACAAGTGATGTTGAGGAAACTCAGTGTGATGTCCACACATAGTGTCTATTTTATGGGTGGAATAGGATAGTGTTTTAAGGAACATTACATTTCTTTCAGAATTTCTTTGTGAAATCAAATGTCTGTGCAGAGTGTGTTTGTCTCATCTACCTCACTGTCCTAATGACTCCAGGAAGTTCCTCAGGGGGATAGGTTCAGTATCAGTGTACTGAGAGATCGCCAGGGTCTGACACCAACAGCCTAGGAGTTACTGGTTCATGGATGCTTGAGTTGTCTGTGTGGGATCTACCCAGGTTGCATTAGAGACAAGTGCAAGAAGAGGTGGTGAGTTCTCTCTGTCAGCTTTGTTTTATAAAAGATAGGTGAAAGTCAATGCTCTCCATGCCCCTCAAACATTGGGGACAGTCTTATCATAAAAAAAAGGTAAGACATGGTGTGGGCCTCTCCCCAATTAGATCAGTTATAAGACATACAGTTTTAGCATACTTTCATTCCTCAGTTGTTAGCACACAATACTGGTAATAAATAAATGTGTGCATGCCACATGACTTACTTAGTCAGTAGTCCTAAAGTCAGGATGGGTACACCCCTTGGTTTCTGTAACAGTTACTTTTTTAATTGCTGCAACAAAATACCTGAACAAGTCAACTTTTAAAAAAGGGTTTATTTTGGCTCACAGTTGGAGAGTACAATCTATCATGGTGGGAATCACAGCAGCAGAAGCATGAGTCAGCAGGTCGACTGCCTCTATACTGAGGAAGCAAACAGAGGAAAAAGGTTTCTGCTCAAATAACTTTCTCCTTTTCATTCAGTCTAGGAAGCCAGCCAATGGAATGGATCCTACCTTTAGGGTGGATCTTCTTACCTCAATTAACCTAATAAAGAAACTTTCTTACAGACATACCCAGAGGTTTGTTTCCATGGTGATTTTAAAATATGTCAGGTTGACAATCCAGATTAACCATCACAGTATTCATATTGAGAGGATGCATTGTAACATGTAAACATGGTAATAAATGTTCAATTGAACACCATCCATCACATATTTAAAAACACATTAAAAGATGGGAATGGATTTAGTATTATAGTGAACAACTGTTTATTAACCAGCCAAAAATAATCGAGTAAACTTGGTGATTTTAGCTGAATTTTTGTACTGTTTTATGCAGGATCTTACTAAAGCTCAAGGTGGCTTCCAATTAGGGATTATCCTGCTTCAGACTCTCGAGAGATAGTATTGTAGGTATGTGACACTGTGCCTATCTGGAAAGTCTTAGCTGAAACCAAGATAATGTCTCTGAAGGGACTTAACTGTTATTTAAAGGAGCAGCATCTGTCTTTATCCCAAGATGCAGCTGACATCCCTATATGCCTTCTCAATGTTAATAGAATTTCCTCCTGCTAGCTCTCATATTGAATGGCCAAGGCTTTTAAGTATATTTCTAGTTTCATTAACTCTGATTACACATTATTTTTTCTCAAGAGGTATAAACATTGGGAGGTGGGCTGTGATCAGGCTGTAAAGTGAATAAATAAATTAATGGAAAAATGACAAATATATAAAAAATATAATTTATGGATTGCCATCAGTGGACTTCTCATGGGGGTACCTTAGAAACATGTTCATGGGTTACTATTCAGATTCCTTTCATTTATTCTGTGTGGTACAAAAGTATATTTTTCCTTGTCCTGGTGAATACTTCTTTCTAGGGTCCACAGTCTTTTTGATCTTAACTTGGCCAAAGTCAAGGCACAAAAACACCATCTCAGGAAAATAAGAAAATAAAATAAAACAAAATAAAACATTTTTACGTGAGCAGGAGAGTGATTGAGAAGGAGGGAGTGGGTAGGAAGGTTAGAGAAGTTATGTTCTTCTGTCCTTAAGATGTCTTCACATTTCCTGACCCAGCAACCCTGCTGAGAGTCCATAGCACAGAATGGGATGCTGGCTCTGCCTAAACCTTCTGATTTCTTTAGAAATTTGGGTGTTCGGATACCATAGAGGCCACACTTAGAGGGAACACTTTGGATTTGAAAAATGTTCCTATGGTAACAGAGAAACAGAATATCTTTCTTGAGTCATTTGGAAGCTAAAAGAGAGAGTAATTATTCAATATCATGAAATGTCACTTAGCTCACATACCTGCCTTGAGGAAACAAACCAAGGGACAGGACAGGCTAATTTCACTGAGGAAGAACAGAGGAGTAATGTAGTGAAATCAAGGGAATCTGGTACTTACACTTTCTGTAGTACTTTTAAAAAACTCCTTTTTACTGAATATCAGATTAATTGACCTCCATTCTAGACCAGTAAATGTAGAAGGGAGAGTCACACAATGTTATGTTACTCACTGAGAAGCCGAGTTAGGCAGGTACTCTACAAGATGACTTTGGCCCTTGACAGCTTAAAGGAGGAGAAATAACAAATCCCACAAAAGTTGGAATTTGACATGAGTGGAGAGGAGGAAAGGAAGAGAGAGTGGGAGTTTTGTTGTGCTGTCAGAAGGTTGCAGTTCTTTCAATTCTGCTCTGTTATTGATATTTTCAGATAAAATTGGTCTATACAGGTACTCTATTTTCACCTTGCACCATATCATATCTATATTGTCTGCTGCAAAAAAAAAA